>JAYMFT010074158.1:0-14486 GCA_038088735.1 Panulirus argus
ATACATATATATATATATATATATATATATATATATATATATATATATATATATATATATATATATTGCAAAATGAAAGTAATAATTCATTTAAAACTTCCCGACTAGTTGAAAAGTCATTAGATTTCACACATTACACGGGCAAAATACGAAGAGTTACTGTGTTTTATCATCTACCATTCCCACCACAGTCTTGCATTTAGGTTCATTTAGGTCTACATACTTAAGCTCCGACGTCCAAGGTATCGCCGTATTCATGCTACGCCCCGCGTTATAACCAGTTTATAGTATAATACTTGCAGCAATATCTCTTACATCTTAAATCTACAAAGTGAGTTGTAAGTTAGACTGAGAGAGAGTATTCGTAACTTTCCCTCCCACTTGACATAAACGCTGTTGATAAACAAGTGACTAACGCTGCTGCTGCTGCTGTGTTCGACTGTATTGACCCGGTTTTATCTACACAACTGCGCTCTCTGTGACGTTCAGGGAAATTCCAGAACAAATGACATTTTAAAGCGGTCTTGTACGATGTACTTTTTACCTTTTTTTTTTTCTCTCTCTTTCCTGGTAGATCGTATGATATTTGAAGGATCCAAACCTGAGTCCAGATCATGACGTGAGTTGTGGCAGGACTCAACTAGCACCAGGGAACGTACGAGGCTACAGGGTGGCATATTCGACCTCAGCGTGACACGTAATGATCATACATATTATTTTCGTCTCTGGCCTGCAGAACTTTGGACCTGGCTACTGGAAACCACCTTTGCGGTAGCCACCAATATCGCCCCACTGCTGACAACCACCAGCCGTTAACGCTACCAGAGAAACAGCTACTACCACCACCAATCATCACCGTGATCAGAACAACCACATCACTCATTAACGCTACCATCTCTCCCCACCGCTAACCACCCCTACCAAGACTTGCCGTTTCCACCACCACCTCGAACACCCCCTCCATCTCAGCCATCCCCAGACAGCGCTTACCAACGCCAAATGCGGCGGTGCCGGTGAGGTGAGGCCGGTGAAGGAGGCTACAAGTGTCTGGTCATATCTGTACGGTAACTCAACCACGTTATCAAACCGACCTTGGAAGATGCAAATATAGTCACCATACAAATGTGTGTGTGTGTGTGTGTGTGTAAGGACGACGGGGAGCCGCCTACCTAATGTGTAACAGGTGAGTGGAAGGCTTGCACTTCCCCGTAACACAATAACGATTCTTGTTACATAAAGTTGCAGGCTTTACTCTGGCGGTTGTCTAGAAAACTGACGAAGAGCAAGAAAAAAAAAAGGGGGTTCCGTAGAAGGGGATGCCGGGGCAGGAGAGGAACAGGTTCAGGTTTGTGTGGCTGAGGGGAGGGGGAGAGAGAGAGAGAGAGCTGCCGACCTTAAACATGCTCGCCTTTTTTGCCCTCTCAACAATATACATTTTTTTCCCTGAAGAATTGTTCTTATTTTATTTATTTTTTTTGTCTGAACCGGATTCAATAACGTCGGTCAGTGTTAACAAGAACATAGTTCACGGGTTTTATCGTCGTCACATCCGTTACCCACTTAATGAAGCTAGGATGGTTGCTTACGTTATCCACATCTCTCTCCACTAATCTTGGCTTATATCACAGCCTACCTCAGTGCCCATATATATATATATATATATATATATATATATTGCAAGAGGCTGAATATGCTTTGTGTGAGATGGGTGTCGGTGCTGTGGAGGGAACTCGAGCAGCTGTGAGGCTGGGGAAGGAACCCAACCAGTTGTGGGAACTGGGAAGGGAAGCCAAAGAGCTGTGGGACCTGAGAAGGAAACCTAACGAGCTGTGGGACCTGAGAAGGGAAGCCAACGAGCTGTGGGACCTGAGAAGGGAACCCAGCGAGCTGTGGGACCTGGGAAGAGAACCCAACGAGCTGTGGGACCTGAGAAGGGAACCTAACGAGCTATGGGAAGCCAACGAGCTGTGGGACCTGAGAAGGGAACCTAACGAGCTGTGGGACCTGAGAAGGGAAGCCAACGAGCTGTGGGACCTGAGAAGGGAACCCGACGAGCTTTGGGACTTGGGAGGGAACGAAACGAGCTGTGGGACCTGGGAAGGGAACCCAACGAGCTGTGAGACCTGGGAAGGGAACCCAACGAGCTGTGAGACCTGGGAGGGAAGCCAACGAGTTGTGGGACCTGGGAAGGGAACCCAACGAGTTGTGGGACCTTGGAAGGGAACCCGACAGGCTGTTGGACCAGAGAAACAGGACACAAACTCCACACTGAGGGAAGCAGGGGTGGGTGGGGGGTGCACCTCTTGCCCTACACAGCGAGGGTTACAGGTACTGCACATCCGGGAGTGACCTCCTTACCGTGCCCACCACAATAACCGCCGCCACAACATGAAACACGGCTTCATCACCCTGAGTCTTCCTGCCCCATACCCCACCACGCCGCGGATGGCCACGTCCCTCGTCACTTCACACAGCCTCGTCCGAGATATTTATCAGCCCTCATAAACCTTACTTGCAACACAGCTACGCCTACAAACAGCGCAATGTACATTTTATACTTTCGTACGCTCTTAGACAGTAAGCAATACTTTACTACATCCTCGCACACTCCATTGCATCTTTATATTCTTTTATGTCGAAGCTCCAGTCACGAATGAATGTCCTCGTCGAGGCCAGCAGACCTTAAAGGAATAATAGGAAATGGCTAAAGAGATCTTTTTTAAATATATTTGATAGATGTACTGAATAAGAAGAGGAAAAATAAGCTAAGACTTTTAGAGAAAGTGAAAAACTTGACTTTTAAAAACGGGAAAGTCGTATCTATAAGGAAAGACGGGAGAAAATAAGACTTCCTAAGCCTAGCTGCTAGTTGCGTAGGGAACCAAACAGACCACAACGGCCCATCCGTTAGTTGCCAACGGCGTTGGTTTAGAGTATTATGTACAGCGCATTATGTGGTGTAAATAACAGCCGGGATATTTTACCAGGCCAGTTATCAAGGGCAGAAAACGAGGTAATATGTACAGACGATGGAAAGAGAACAACACTGCAGTATAGGGCACGGGGCCAAATTTTATGACCAGACTGGCAGAGTTGATATCTTGGATTGCTTAAGACTCCGCTCTGTTAAGCAATCATTAGAACTCGAACCTTTTCGTAAGTGAGAGCATTACTTCATGCAAGAACGAATCATTCCTTATATAACGGGAGGAACTTTTCATATGAAAAGCAATTTTCAGCATCTGAACAAAACTCCTAGTTTCTTGGGGGCAGACTCAGAAATCCATGTAATCTGGGATTTCCATTGTACATTAAATGTTATGGAGATACTAAGTATATGTTAAACTGTGCAATTACTGAGCCATTAAAGGAGGTCGGAAAATTATGAATGCTTTTGACGGAGAAACTGGTAGACACTGAGTCTGAGGCATTAAACTTCACTATGTTGCGTCCGCCACACTAGAAAATCTATTTTTTCACATTCTAAGACAAAGTGTTCAAGTTCGTGTTCAAATCTTTGACCACAAGCCACAAGTCTGAATCCTCTGAGGAAGTTGTGACGAGTCATACACTGAGATCGAGCACTGAGAAAGATACAGCGGTATGAAGAAGTGGAGGAATGCAGCGTTGAGTCGTCAGAGTAGTAGATTTCATTACTGGCCGAAGAAAGGTTACTGATGATAAAAACAAAGAGAAGGAAGATTGTAAGAAACGGCAGAATCCTGAGAGACACCGTTCTTGATAAGGAAAGAAGTTACGGAAATAATTGGCTTGAAGAGAAGCTAAATAAGAGAGATCTGATGAGGGAGGACAGCGAAAAGAGAGGACACTTTGGGGGTTCAGATCCCGACGCCATAGCGTCAGAATCTTTCATTATGTCAAAGGCCACAACTTAAGATTTCACAAATTCTCACAGAGAGAGTGATCAGATAACTGCAAGACACGGAAGGATACCAAAAGCCAAACTGATGATTATATACTATAAGATGAGGAGATTTTCCAAGACTCTGAAAACAATAGAAGCCAGAGCAACAGGATAACAAGAAGAGGGGTCATCCCTCATCGCAAGAGGCTATCACAATGACCATTTCTAAGAATGTAAAACTCTGATTTTCAGATGAAAGCGGAATAAACGAGCAAAACAAGCGCAAACTTAGAGCAAGAGGTGGGATTCCATCTTGTCCATTGCCTTGCTTATGACAAGGAGAGAGTAAAGTGCTTTTCCGACTATACGAAAAAAGATCATATGAAGGGGCATTGCATTAATGAAAAGTGCGTCTGGGCTTAAGAGGATGTTAAAGTGATTCAAGGTGGAGTTGCAGGAGAAAAAAAAACAAGAACAGTTGTGCTCCCTAGAACAAGACAGCTACAGCATCGTCGGAATGGGAAAGTGAAGAATAGGCAATACGGAAGAAGTTGTCAGAGACACTCGGCTAAAGACCAGAAAAACCTGTCACTGAAAGAAGGACAGAGGCTGTCCCGCCTCCTTTGGACGACAGAACGCTGCGCCCCACAAACAACACTAGCAAGGGTTTCAAGCAGGAATAAAAGCTGGACACGAATCGGAAGAAGAGATGTTCCACGTCCCTATTCTGTATGGCCTCATTACAGATATGGTTGGACCTCTGAGCAAGAGAAGTAATGCTCTTAGATGAAGAGGGCCTATATGATCTCAACCCCAGGACAATTACCCTCTGCTATACGGTCAGCGGAGACAGACACATCATCCGAGGCGAGGCAGTAATCTTACCAAGCAAAATTAAGGAAAAAGAAAATCCCTGAATCAGTTCAGCCAGTTCGTCTAGAGAGGTCATCCAGAAAAGGAAAGTACAGAACGCTGTCAGACGAACTAATGAGGGGCGAGCGTGATATATTGCAGGTAAAAAAGAAAAACAGGTCTAGATTGCTGGAAGATTGGTCGTGACGACGGTCTGCAATATGGATTGAGTGGTTGATATTTTGTTCCAGATCATTAAGGATGGAAAACGTGATGTGACGACTTCAATCCTTCCCCCACCACCACACGTATACACGACATATGTGTGGTAGGATTTCAACAATTCCTTTGTGATGTACGTTGAAATCTCTCAAATAGGGGACCTCAACTTCAATGTGAGGATAACATGGCCCTGTGCCAGGAATCTACTTAGATAGTCTAAGAGGTATGAAGGTCATAGACTTAGGACAGCTGCGAAGCAAACAAACACATGGTGGTAGCTGGGAAATAAATCTTAAGCCACATGACGTCAAAGTTTGAACATTCAAGGTCTATATGGGGTGCAATAGGGGCACTGGTGTTGAAATGGGCGAAGACTCCTCTGATGAAGTGAGAGAGTGAGTGAAGGTTATGGGTGGAAGTTGTGAGAGGAATTAAGTTAAAGCGTCGAGTCTGAGAGGAATCGTAAAGTATCAATTAAGAGAGACACTGACTAGATGGCGTTCAGCAAACGAAAGGTTTGCGGAAATTAATAATAATAATAATAATAATAACAATGAAAAGAGCTGGATCTATTACAAGGGTAGGGATGTCGGAAGGGGCTGATACTTCCTCTCATTGGCAACAGAGACAGGCGGGATTTCGGAGGTATTTCGCACCATCCGAGGACACTGGGAGCCATTGCACTTTCACACATCCCACTACATATTGCTATAATTCGTTTTACCCGTCCAAACCCTACTGCACTTTCCGTCACCTTTCCACGTACTCCTGCGCAGTATTCCACCCTTCCACACCCTACATACCGCTC
Source organism: Panulirus argus (assembly GCA_038088735.1). Taxonomy (NCBI): domain Eukaryota; kingdom Metazoa; phylum Arthropoda; class Malacostraca; order Decapoda; family Palinuridae; genus Panulirus; species Panulirus argus. The sequence goes on from JAYMFT010074158.1 coordinate 5,748, forward strand.
AAGCTGCTCATATCATCTCCACAAACCTCGGTTACCTTTCTCTCATGATGTCATACTTTACTCTTATGGTCTTAATCCTGTTCCACATCCTCCCAGCTTCCCACAGCCACCAACACTCTACACTATCCTTCCACATATTAGTACTACTGTGTCCTACACACACATAAACACAGCCAAACATTCTGCTACACCTCGTCACACCTTGCTACACCACCCTCACCCTAGTACATTCCTACACCATCTTACAACACCGTATGACATCCTCCTACATCCAACTACGTTTTCTCTCACTCTTACTGACCTCTTTCATGACATCCTACATCCTGCCACACCCACCACGCCCTGCTACACCCTCCCACATCCTTAAACAGCCTCTAATGGCAGTGGTGAAGGAGGGACGGATGATGGAACACAAATGTTGCATCATCATTGGACGGCTCAGATAGACTTTGGCCAGTTGTAAGGTGTACGATGTTGGTGATAAGTTGTGGCCAGATCTACGTACATACATGAGGGGAAAACGACTTATAACCAAGGACTTGTTGTATATGAATCCAGTCCGGTTATGAGAGTCGGGGACTATGTTGTAGTCAGAGGAAAGCACTGTGGATCGATTTTTTGGCCAAGTTGTTGAAGGCTGGAGACGTGAGTTATGATCAATTATGAAAGCTTGGTGGTCAGTTTTATTTTTTTTTTTTTTTTCTGGCAAGCTGTGAATGCTGGAGGAAAGGATCTGGCCAATTTGGTAAGGTGGAGGTCGAGTCGTTTTTTCTCTCTCTTTACATCAGTGAATGGTGGAGTCTGAATCCCGCTTCTCTGTAAATGCTGAAAAGAGATGGGGAAAGCCATAGCAAGTGTGCTCTAGGCGTTCATGACCCACAACAAACTTGTGCCCCGTTCCTCCTCACCTCCCGCCCCGCCCACCACACACACACACACACACACACACACACACGCAACACAACAGGATGGCTTATTGAGTATGGCTCACACGATCTTTTTCGCTGGTTGGTTCCTCAGTGTGAGTGCGGGGCCGTTCCCTGTTAAAACGAGTAATGTAGAGTGTAGGTAAAGTACGTGATGGAGCGATGTTACAGCTCAATCTTTTTGCCGCTGCTGTCGTAACTCTATCACAATACCACAGGTCACCCCTCGCGCACCCATCCTAAAATATTTCTCGCGGGAGACGCGGAGCAAATAACCATCCACTACCAAGACTTGTGTGTCAATAACACGTCTGATGAGGGCGATTACGGGCACTGTTGTATGACAGGCGAGGCACAGGGGGAGCCCCCCCCCCCCGCCTCATATAAGTGGACTTCCGGGATCCTGTAATTGGACCGGATCCCACACCAGAGAGTTCTCTCTCTCTCTCTCTCCCCGGGCCCACCTTACCGGGTCCTTAGTTATTTCGTCACTACCTCGTATGTCTTACATATCATCATCATCTTCCACTCGCTGCTCGTCGGCCGCCCCTCCATCATGGCCAACACCCGGGTGTGGGTCGCCTTGAGGGAGCCTGCCTGGTTGGTAGTGGTTAACGTGAGCGGCATAGGTCATAGTAGGAGGTGGCATTACGGTGTCTATACGGCACCTTACAACTTACCCCTCAGCCTGAGGAAAGGGACCAGATGGTGATAATTCTAAGTGATCGAGAAGGAATACTAAATATTCCACCCTGATATGAGATTCCGTCGAGACTCCACAATCATAAAAAAAAGAGCATTGCAAAGCTACACCTCCTTAGCTGTCCCCCTTCCTACCCTGTACAACCTGACATTTTATCCAATCTATTGTAGATCTCGACGGGTATCAAATCACTCAATACCTCGTCAACGTGATCGGGCTCCAAGAAAACCTGGTCTACCCCACTTCTCCTAACGGGGAGATGAGGATCTTGTGCAAGACTGAGCATGGTACTGTCTGTAAACTTCTAGAGAATGCAGTTCTAAGTAATGACTGCTATTCTAAGTCGAGAAGCTTTTCTCCACTTACAATAGTAGTTATGGTACTCAATGACAGTGTTTGAGAACATGGTTGAGGCGGTCCACGTTGGTGGCTGGAGATAAAGCCACGAAAATATCTCGTTCGTTGATTGGAGGGATGGGGGTTCGGGAGGTAAAGAATAAGGGAGGAATTTGTTTGGTGGGAGGAGGAGAAGGAGAGAACGAGGGAAAGAGAAGGAGAGGAGGAGGATAACAGGTCCCGGGGCTCAGCCCAGGTGCTCCATTGTTTTACAAGTTGCAGGTCACCGTTCACCTCGGGATGAGAACCCGAGTTCCTACATGCTTCTCGGTAGACTTCTTACTGAAACTCGGACCCTCGATGAAACATACTAGCGTCTGGTGTCGTATCTGATGGATCGCAAGAGCGACAGGCAACGGAGATGTTTTGCGAGGCGTTCGCTCAAGTTTAAGATGGCGGCGTGAGCACCTGAGTGCTGAAGTTATCACCTTGAAGCCACTAGTGTCTGGAGCTCCCGTGAGCCGTATGTATGGCGGCCATCTTCGTCTTTACGATAAGGTTGACCTGCTGTGGGTCCTTAAGAATCCTCCAATCACTCGCCAGTCCCTCTGTTGACAACGCAGACTCGCTAACGTATGTAAACCAGTCACCCCAGCTCCTCCCTTTGTTTATGGGTAATTAGAAAACGGTAAATAAGGAAGTTAGACAAGGGAAGTTCAGACAATGTAAGACTGTATGGTCTAGATTTACTACAGTGTGTGTGTGTGTGTGTGTGTTAGGTGTGAAAGTGGGAGGTCTGCTGGATATGTATTCGTGATGCCTTTAATTACATGCCTACACGAAGCTGCTGGGGTGTGTGTTGAGTGATGGCAGTGTATTGGTTTAGAGAAAGAGGTGTGTAAGCTGGGCTAAGATCAGCTGCTCACTGTGTGTATCGATGGGTGATCATTGCTTCTCTCTGGGCACTGAGGGGTTCGTGGGTTTCAAGTGTGTTCTCACTTCTGTGGTCTCCCTGTCCTCCCTCCTTCCTGCAATGAAGTCTGGGTCTGCCTAGACGTTTGCCTTCGTACGTATGTTCCCCGTCCTTGTATTTAACCCTAACCAAACCTGACGCGAGCACTTACACTTACCCCACTGTGGCTCGGGCACGACCCAGCTCCAGCGGGCTCAGTAATTTACACATTTGGCAGGAGTTCAGTTTAATATTACTCTCAAACCTGCTCTTAGTAAACTAAATTTACTACAGCTTCATAATCTACTTAAATAATTTAGTTTTCATAACCTTGCCATGACTTGTTACCACTCCCACGCGAAGACCACGTTTGTAAGTAACGAAATGTCACTAAGTAATCACAACCCACGTCGTGCGTAGATGTTGTAGTATGAGTTGCGTCACATTTGTTCATTGTGTGAATGTTACGTTGATAATAACTCTGGCACAACAACAATAACTTAGATATCATAACTGAGCCTTTTTTGTACGGTGGTCATTATTTGCGGGTCCTTGTTTACAGCATGTAGTGTTACAACAGTCACGAGTTTCTGTAACGCTTCGATGTGGGATGTTTTGGGGTTTGTCACGCACGTCGCAGTGACAGAGTGATGCCATGACTGTTGGTAACAGCAAAAGTAGTGTAGTGTGACTATGGGCTTAGAGTAGATAGGATTTTGGAGAACGACTTTTCTGGGAGATAGGGACCATGAATGTCCCGAGAAGCTAAGACGTCGTCAACATTAAAAAGACATATAAAAGGAGAACTAATGGTCTATAACGAGATAGTCTGTTTTGATGATCAAATTAAAGCGGTGGAAAGCGGACAGCAAAGCATAAGGCATAATCCCAACCACCTTTCCCCTCTGGTTCAACCGCCGGCAGGAAATTAAGAAAACAAAATACCGGTCATCGGTGACACTGTGAGGAGCTAGCACGAGTTTCTTCTTTTCTCGGTAATCCTGCTAGAGTTATGGATTATTGGAAGACTTAGACTTACACATATAACATGGGTATATTGGTTACAAGAATGTTTCTGGAAGATGAATAATTGGCTTGTTGGCCAGCGAGATATGGGACGCTGTGCTTGCTATTTATTGTCTAATCTAAACACCGTATTCGTACTCATTACACGTAAAACGGACAGCGAAGGAAGTGATAACATTAGCTAAACATCTGAAGACTAATAGATGAATAATACGTAGAGAAATATAAAATGTATATGAATTTATTGGGAATTGAAGTCACACTGTACTAAGTAATTCACTTTATCTGAGGAAAATAATAAACTTCTATATGATTTTTTGTCAGATGATATCTTGAGAAAAATTTATATCCTGTATCATTATTGGTGTTTTATTTCTCGTTTAACTGAAGCTGAAGTACCCGGTTGATGGAATGGTTGACAGACAGAACAGTGTCACAAGTTGAGTATTTTGATTGATAATAGATGAATAGGGTTGAGGTATGTACTGATGGTGCTACTTGTTCTGAGTGTAGAGCTAGGACGAGTCCCTCCCTTCTGTGGTTACGGTGGAAGGAATGATATTCTTACATTGTAGCTCTGATATTGATAGTCAGGCAGGATCACTGACTTCTCCACAGGGGATATATTTCCTCCCTAAAGGGATGCAGGACCTCAGCTCCCCCAGGGTACATCCTGTGAACCTCCTTAAGGTCTGCAGTCGACTGTATAAGGCGGACGCATGTTGTCTCTGGCAGTGGCCAGGCGCCCATATGAGGAGGATGGAACACGGATAGAGTTCGTTGAGAATGCAGCCTGGAACTTCACTGGAATTCGTATCACGAGAATCAGATAAGAGACAATATATGACATTTCTGGTTTATTATTGCATAACATATGACTGGGAAAACAAAATCTGCCTTATTCACATCGAAATAAAAAAAAAGAAATGTGGAAACTGTAAGAACATTTTGTCTTTCACAATCTTGTGCTCGCACAGCAATTCAGGTTGGAGCCTTCTGTAGAAATACAGGATAATTCAAGAACGCAGATCAAGACGTGTTGATGATACTGATGGACCTCATCCTTGTACACTGCGTCCCATTCGTTGCTGGGTGATGACATCCGGTGTCCCATTGCTGCTCCCTCGACCGATGTTTTCCGTCATCAGTTTCTCCTCCCATTTCAAATCTTGATCTCCCCCCCACCCCCCACCTCGAGCACGACGATACGACTCTTGAGTACAACACCACGACCGTTGGGTATGATGGCCTGGCTTTTTGAGCTGACCGTCTTATTCAAAGGTTGTACCGTCGTGCTCAAGCGGGACGACTGTATGAGTGACTAAAGCCACTCTTTCCTGGTCTTCACTGTACCAGCGGTGGTCAGATGGTCAGGACGAAGGCGACGGGAGAGGCACATCTACCTCCATATCCTTCATGTGACCGGCATACACTTCAACTGCTCCGAGACACATTCCCAAACAATCATTCTCCATAACATCCAACCTTATCGAGGCAGGATCGATTGCACAAACATTAATTTGTCAGCCAGTTGATTTTACATCAACGAAATATCTTTATAAACAGCCGCACGTGAGACAAGTGAATGCTCTGAGACGCTCAGATTCATCTGCGACTTACGTAATGCTTTCAACTTCGGGCGTACGTTAATCTGAACTTTTTGGTATGACTCTTGCAAGTCTTTGGTGCAACACATCAGCAATTAATGGCACGTTACTTATGGGTCAGTATCGCAAGATTCTCCGCAAGATTGTGGCATACCGTTTTTGGCATGGCTTGTTACGTGGCAGAGTCATCGTAGGAACCAGTCGGAGAGACAGTCCCCCGGCGTAGACACGAGGCCAAAGAGACATTTCCCTGCAGCAGAAGGCGCGTCAAGTCCAGGCATAAGAGAGCGGCCGTGACGTCCGCCCCTAGCCAGGCGGGCCCCAACAACCAGCTCGGATATAAACAGGAAATACCAGCACGTGATACACAGCAGCCTCGTGACCTTAAGCCTCCCATGTGTGTACCAGCCATACACGGCCTGGCTTTGCCTGGGTGGTGGGAAGGACGCCAGCTCAACCCCACATACAGCAAGATAATACATTTTTCTTTCAGTTCTTGAAAAACAGAAACACGAAAAGGCATTTTTTTTTCTGTTAAACACAATTTGTTAGTCGCAGGTAAGAATGTTTACCTCAAGGGTAAAGAAAAAGTGCGAACGGAAGCTTAAAGATCATAAAATGATCAAGGAAAATAAACACCCACTAGGCTTCAATTTTGTGATACACACCAGGACTACTCAGCTAACTAGGCTTCAATTTTGTGATATACCACGATTACTTAGCTATCATACTATCATATAAACAGTATATTTACAATAAAGGAATGCGATGTTAGAACCATAAATAATCAAGTCAGGATGTAATAACAGTAAGTAAACATACAGATATCAGGTTAATTGGAAAGTCTCCTGGTTTGGAAGAGTAACATGACAGACTGACGCTCCGAGTTAGTTCCTAGCGCGGCAGGTACCATTATCTGACACGGCCTGAGGTGAGGCAGAGTTATGTTCGGGAACTTGTGGCTGTGGAACTCTCCCAAGATCATCTCATCCACACAGCTCCAAGTGTTTTGGAAACGTTTGCTTCCTAGAGTTCACATAAACTGTTCCTGGACGCCACGGTGGTGAGTTGATTGTTGGCCTTCTTTGCTTAATGGACCGTCTGTGTGATATGTGAGCTAACTTTGGACAGGGGAGCAAAAAAGTAGTAATAAACTTGTCTAACTGAACAATATGATATAAAATCTCTCTCTCTCTCTCTCTCCACAAGTGAGAGACGAGAGCAACATTTACTGAATGTGGGCAAAGATTCGCCAGGTCCAAGACTGGAACGGGCAGCTGTGGACTGACTAGGACCCTTTTGTGACCCCTGTAATTCTTTTGCGCTACCGCTCACAGGATGAGTATGAGGTACACAATAAATTTGCTGGGGTTCCAGGCACAAATCAATCAATGATAGACCAATCTGCTGTCCCATTACTAGCACAGATCGCGTGTGTGTGTGTGTCTGAGTGTATGGGCTTATTTTCGTTTATTTGCCGTGCGTTTCTACCGTGTGGTATCCACCAAAACGACCATCTGTCTTTCTGTTGTCACATGACACCTCTCTGTATAATCATATCCAACTAGACTATTAAACCATCCTATAATCACTGTCAGGAACAGTGCGATAGTTACAATCAGAGTGATGGGGGACTGTGAAAGCAAGAAGTATGAATAAAATGAAACAGTTTACCTGACAGAAGAGAAAGTTCAAGGGATGGTGCCTCACGAGTGTAGACCTCCCTCCCCGTGCCACACAGCTCGGTATTTACAATTAGGTAACCACTGTTGTGTATCCAAGTGACTCAACACCTGGCTAACACCCTCCTTGGGAGACCATAACAAGGTTACAGGGCTGCATGACTTCAACTTATTAAATTTTTTTGTATTCTTAAATTCATGAAAGTTCTTCCGATGCTGGGGTTCTAAAATCCTGTTTCTTTCATTACGAATTTGTTACAGGAATCATAAGGGGAAAAGATCTGCAGTTAAGTGAACGGGGGTTCAATAATCATTAGTTCTGTATCATTAACATTTAAGCAGACGGTTCCATTCGCCGGGTGGTCGATATATGACGTGACTCCTGGTATTATTACCTCCTGATCACGTGTGGTGGTCTGTATGGTCGATGGTCGGTGCTTGCGTCCGGCAGACAGGTGGCCGGTAGGTCAGGGCAGGGCGTCTGCGGCATGCAACCTGCACGCTACACCTGCTGATACCACAACACATCACACTGCGTCTCTAACGCTGTCCGTCACAACATACGGCACGACGTTAGAGACTGAGCAGTGATGCACTCTGTGATGTTACCGGACAGTCTGTGCCCCGGCCCTTGACTTTGTATTTATCAAAATCTAACGATCATTGGAAAATACGGGCCCTCGCCTTTTCACCCCTGCGGAGGGCTACCACACCAATCCTCACCACCATCAAGCACCTTCCACCCTAGCCACCACAACCTCCATCTCTGATTACCACACCCTCCCTCACCACCACAACGACCTCCCTCCCTGGCCATCACACCCAACCTTACAACCATCACTCCCTAAATCCCTGGTTACTTCATCCTCCCTCATCACCACCACCTCTAGCCAACATATCCTGAGGAGCGGATGGCATTGTTCAGTGGTGTAATCACACACCCTCCCATATCGCCGGCACAGCCTTCACACTCAACACAAAAAATATATTTTCCCGAATATATCTCATCCAGAAGCCAGCAGTTCCTATCCTGCCAAGAAAATGGGTGATTTATTGGCAACTTGTTGGGAGTTAATCACTGTGAGCCTGACAACTTCCTCGCCCTGTCTACTGACATGGAACAGACTGACAGAACGCCTTTTAATAACACAGACTGGCCTGTGGAAGTCTATGGAAACAAGACTCGCAACGTTTGTCTCAGATTTAAGGAGGAAAACGTTCCTACCTCAGTGTTCCCATTCCCAACAAACGTTTTCGTGGCCACAGCTCCTGCTGGGAAGCTCGCTGGGCCAGCGTCTCCTGCAGCAACTAATCAACATGATCCAGGATAAGTAAAGATAAAATTTTGCTATACTTCGTTTTTTTTTTTTCATATACCTATGCTACGTATTACCTTTGTATATATTCGTTCATATATAAACATATACGTGTTGTATTATATATATATATATATATATATATATATATATATATATATATATATATATATATATATATATATATATAT
>JAYMFT010074169.1:0-14486 GCA_038088735.1 Panulirus argus
AGTACTTACTGTTCTTTTTTTCTCTTTCCAGTGTGGTGAACAAGGATATATATATATATATATATATATATATATTCATAATTGTTTGCTTTCATCCATTCCGAGCACCACCCCACTCCACATGAAACAGCATCGCCATCCCCTGTGTCAGCAAGGTAGTGTCAGGAAAGAGAAAAAGGCCACATCCACTCACACTCACTCCCTATCCACATCCAGGACCCACAGACTTTCCATGGTTTACCCCAGACGTTTCACATGCCCTGATTAAGTCCACTGAAAGCACATTGACCTCAGTATACCAAATCATTTCAATTCACTCTATGCCATGCATGCCTTTCACCCTTCTGCATGTTTCGGCTCCAATCACTCAAAATCTTTTTCACTCCATCTTGCATTTACCTCAATAACCACTCCATCCATAAAAAAATTAAACAACCATGGGGACATCTGTACATACTCCTGCCACAGACCAACCTTCACTGGGAGCCAAGTACTCTCCTCTCTTCCTACTTGTTCACATGCCTTACACCCTTGATAAACATTTCTCACTGCTTCAAGCAGCTTACCTTCCACACCATATATTTTTAAGACCTTCTACAAAGCATCTCTATCAACCCTATCATCTGCCTTCTCCAGATCCATATATGCCACATACAAATCCATCTGTTTTTTAAAGTATTTCTCACACACATTCTTCAAAGCAAACACCTGATCCACACATCCTCTACCACTTCTAAAGCCACGTTGCTCCTCCTCAATCTGATGCTGTGTCCATGCCTTCACCCTCTCAATCAATTCCCTCCCATACAATTTTTCAGGTATATTTAACAAACTTATGTCTTTGTAGTTTGAACATTCACCTTTTATCCCCTTTGCCTTTGTCAGTGGCACTATACATGCATTCTGCCAATCCTCAAGCACTTCACCATGATGCATACATATACTGAATATCCTTACCAACCAATCAATAACACATTCACCCCTTTTCTTAATAAATTCATCTGCAATACCATCCATTCCTGCCCCCTTGTCGGATTTCATCTACCACAAGGCTTTCATCACCTCTCTTCATCAAACCACCCTTCCTAACTCTATCACTTCACACACCACCCTGACCAAAACACCCAACATCAGCCACTTTATCATCACACACATTCAACAGTCCTTCAAAATAATCACTCCATCTCCTCCTCACTCCATCACTATCTGTTATTACTTCCCCCTTGCCCCTTTCACCGATGTTCCCATTTGTTCTCTTGTCTTTAGCACATTATTTACCTCCTTCCAAAACATCTTTTTATTCTTCCTAAAGTTTAATGATACTCTCTCACTCCAATTCTCATTTGCCCTCTTTCAACCTTTGCGCCTTCCTCTTAACTTCCTGCCGCTTTTTCTTATACACCTCCCAGTCATTTGGATGCTTTCCTTGTAAGTATCGTTGAAATGTCTCTCTTTTATCTTTCACTAGCAACTTTACTTCATCTCACCACTCACTCCCCTTTCTAATCTGCCCACCTACCACCTTTCTCATGCCACATGCATCTCTTGTACATACCATCACTTTTCCTTAAATACCTCCCATTCCTCAACCACTCCCCTCACTTCATTTGCAGTCACCTTTTGCCATTCTACTCTCAAACTCTCTTTCTATTTCTTCACACATCTCCTTTCCAAGCTCACTTACTCTCACCACTCTCTTCTTCCCAATAATCTCTCTTATTTTTTGAAAACCTCTGCAGATCTTCACCTTTGCCTTGACAAGATAGTGATCAGACATTCCACCAGCTACCCCTCTCAGCACATTTACACCCAAAAGCCTCTCCTTTACATGTCTATCAATCAATACATAATCTAATAATGCCCATTGACCATCTCTCCTACTCACATATGCATACTTGTTTAAATCTCTCTTTTTAAACCAAGTATTCCCAAACACCAGTCTTTTTTCAGCACACAAATCCACAAGCTCTTCACCATTTCCATTCAAAACACTAAATACCCATGTGCACCAATTATACCCTTAACTGCCACATTACTCACCTTTGCATTCAAATCACCCATCACTAATATCCAGTCTTGTGCACCAAAACTACTGACACACACACTCAGCTGCTCCAAAAAAACTTGCTTCTTATGATCTTTCTTTTCATGATTAGTTTTACCTACATCAATAAAGAATTCACTTTTCTACACTCTATCGCACACTCCCACAACAAATACTTCAGGAGTAGTGCTACTCCTTCCTTCGCTCTTGTCCTCTCACCAACCCCTGATTTTACCCCCAAGACATTTCCAAACCATTCTGACCCTTTACCCTTCAGCTTCGTTTCCCTCAGAGCTAGAACATCTAGATTTCTTTCCTGAAATATACTACCTCTCTCTCATTTTTTCTTGGTTACATCCAGACAAATTCAAACACCCCAATCTGAACCTGACTTTACCCCCAAGACATTTCCAAACCATTCTGACCCTTTACCCTTTAGCTTCATTTCCCTCAGAGCCAGAACATCTAGGTTTATTTCCTGCAACATACTACCTATCTCTCCTTTTTTCTTCGTTACATCCTCACACATTCAAACACCCCAATCTGAGCCTTCGAGGAAGATGAGCACTTCCTGTTTGATGCCTTCTTCTGTTTCCTCTTTTAAAAATTGAAATAACATGAAGGGGGGAGGTTTTCCATTCCTCATCCCCTTTTGTTGTCTCCTATGACACATGGGGAATAGGGAGGTAGAATTCTTTCTCCCCTACTTTCTACACTATAAATTCTGCATGATCACAAAACAGCACTGTCATCCTCATTCTTGGGAAATTCAACAGTCATGTCACCAACTGCAGCCACTTTGCCACACTTCACCTTACAAAAGATATTCACCACTTCTCTTTTCACCAAACCTCTTGCTTTAATTATCTCACTCCGCATACATTCACATCCCAAAAACACCCAAAACCTGCCACTCTATCACCTAACACACTCATCAGTGCTTCAAAATACTCACTCTATCTCCTCTTTACCTCTTTGCCTGTTACTACTTCTCCATCTGGTCCCTTCACTGTCTTGTGAACTTCATACTATTCATATTAAGAAACATATCCTCATTCTCACTTAAGTTTGAAGTTTGTTGATACTCTCTTGCCTTTTTCTTCAGCCCCTGCACCTTCCCCTAAATCTCTTGCAAGGTCTTCTTGTAGATCTCCCAAACCCTTGTACTCCTTCTCAGCAAGTAACTCTCATACACTTTTTCTTCTTCACTGACAACTTAACTTCCTCATCCCACCATTCATCATCCTTTCATCATACCTACACTGCAACTTCTACATGCCGCACACTACTCTCGCACATGTAAAATATTTTTCCCTAAATATTTTCCAGCCCTCACCTGGAGTTATATAATACAAAAATGAAGAGAAAACAGATTATGGAATGGATGACTATGTAGATGAGATGCAGTAATAAAGGAGTAACAGAATAATGAGACTGATTCTGAAAGTTTTGTAGCTAAATTGTGAGACAGGACAAACATGTGAGAGATATCAATTTGATGAGTGATAAAAAATTAGATGCAACAAGTGCTGGAGAGATGTTTTAAGAATGGAAAGATGGATGGACATGTGATGTGCATTAAACTTAGCATTCAGCACGTTAAACTTAACCTTCAGCTAAGGACACTTTTTCCACTTTTTTTTCCACTTGTTAAAGCATATAAACATAAAACAGACACCTTGGCACATACTAGTGAAGTCGGACTCTAGGGTCAAAGTTTATTACTAGTACTGAGGCATACTGGCTTTGTCAATACCATGCAAACCAATTAAGAATCTACATATGTCTTCTAATATAGGAGAAGGAAAGATAGCTCAAAGTGTGAAATATTGAAGGTACTCTTAAAACCTTACCATAATGACCTTAGGAGATATCCATGGAAGGGTGTTCATAAGTCTAGGAAGGGGCAAGGTCAAAACCTCTGGGAGGGTCAATGCTGTCAGAATCACCTGCAGAGGATTACACCACAATAAACATAATGTTTTATGAATGAAATGTAAGAAAATGTAGGTTCTGAATACTGAAAACCTTTGCTATCCAAGGCAGCATCCTGTAAGCATGAAAAATTCGGTTCTGAATACTGAAAACCTTTGCTATCCAAGGCAGCATCCTGTAAGCATGAAAAATTCAACAGAATATGCCTAGAAAAATCAAGTTTAGGACCTTCCAACTCTCAGTATTTCCAATCAAAAAGCATTGGCCTTCCATAGAGTTTAATAATCACACAAGTAAAGTACTTGCAGCTCAACTGTTTTGTGCCCATCTTTGGCCTATCAGAGACTGCAACAGAGATATCTTCATCCATCCACTCATTCCTGGCTGCTACAAGCTTAGAATTCACAACTTGCAAAGCTCAACCCAAAAGTGGTCATAGTTGGTACTGAGAAAGTTTACCTAAAAAAAAAAAAAAAAAAAAAAAAGGCAGGGTACCATCTCAAAAGTTTCTCATTTTTCAAAACCTACACTTATCTACCCTGCAATCCATCTTGTAAGCAACAAACCACACCTAAAAGTGTAAAACTTCCTTCCCATACAGCAAAAATAGGTAATCACATGAAGGAGGAGGATTTAGTGAAAATCTTTCAGAAAAGAAAACCTCATCCAAAAATGAAGATAAGTATTTTCCATGGTGATTCAGAGACACATTGGATTCTGTCCCTTATGAAGAATGAATCCCCAGAGCTGCACAAGATTAATTTAGTCTAAACAAAGGTAACAACTGGGTAAGGAGGTAGATGAGTGCAAAAGGCCCCTTTTCTTGATTTTCTCCAACTAAGGTAGAGACCACATCATTCAAATACATTTAAGTGTAAAGTCCACCTTGAACCAAAATATTAGCTTTTAAATCCTCTTTGAGATATTCCTTGATGAAAGGGGTTCCAAGGTTCCAGGGTGCACAGATTTATGGTTCCTTCAGTAATTTCAGGAGAAGTGCAAAAGCTCTTTTAAGAGGTTCAACTGGGCATAAAGCATGATGCCCTCTGAAGGAAGTCTTCGAAAAGTGGATGACAATATGGCAGTTTCTAAACCTAATAGTTCCATTCTTAGCAATAAATCTATGTCTGAATTTAACTTAACCCACAAGAAATTGTCATTAGAAAGATTTTTACATCTGGACAGGATGTAATTCACTAACTCTCCTACAGAGTCCACAGCAATTATAAGAGGTTTTCATAAGAAGACTGAGGAGCTTAACTGCCAGTAACACGATTAGATTGGGAAAGGTCTAGGACTTTTGTGAAGTAACCAGTTTCCTGAATTAGAAAAACTAGCAAAGTTTATCCAAACATAGCCAGTCAGATTAATACTAAAGCCTAAAGATATAGGTTTTTGAAGAGTACTCTTATTGATAAAAGGCATTGGTGTTACTAGCTTCATTCTTGTCATGAAAAAGGTTAGAGAAGAACTCTAAACAGGGGTTCAGTCATGTCCCAGACACGAGATTCTTCAGGGAAAGACTGAAAGGTTGTTCAGGAACAAATGATACTGCCTTTGAGCATAAGGGAAAATATTATGAAAAAAGGTCATCTATTAGGCAATGCACAAACCTTTGCCTAGATCGTGTTTGAGAAAATCCATCTCTATGTTCCTAAATCCAAGACTTTGAGGTCAGGGTTCTAAAAAACAAAATCCAGATGTGGTCTAGAAGAACCTGAGGTATCAACAAAGGAGTATGACATAGCTGAAGTAGTTTCTGACACCAAGGTAGTGGTCCAATGACATAATCCCTGTTGCAATCTCTTACTTGCTGAAGGTGGGCCTAAAATGAGCGTGCTGCTGCTACCATAATCAGCAAAGAGTGGGGAAAACAAATGTTTCCTCACAAGAAATATTGACAGTTGGAATGTACTAACCCAAATTTTCCCAAAGATATCCTTCAAAATCTCTTCTCCTTGTCAAACAAACTGCAGAGGAAAGAAATATCACTTTTCAGTTATGTGATGTCATAAATTAAATCACTTCATAAAAATCTTGAAAATTTAGCCAAAAACTACATCTAGAAACTGAATAAGATAAACGTTTTATCAACAGTCACATTAACAGTTCCATAAGGTGAATGGTAAGTTCTAAAGAATGAAAAACTTTCTTCACAGAGTAGTGTCCTACAAGCCTCGAGAGAATCTCTAGGATCCTCAAGGCTAGAAACCTCTACCCTCCTGCCTTTTGGTGAGGTAACTGCCTCTCACACCTTGCTAACTACCTTTTTAGTACTTCCAGCCTTCTGGCTTAGCCAGGGTTCAACCAATCACCAACCTCCATGCAACAATAATATTACCATCCTTCTGGCCATCAGGTTTGTACCAACCTACCACCTCATAATTCTTCTAATCCTCACAGTGGATTATGTTATGACGACTGGTTTTGATGCATTCCATTATATGAGCATATAACAGACTTTAGTCCAATTATGTGCCTTTGTTAAGTGTTTACTGTCATGTTTGTTCTTGCTTCCCTGTTTAATTTCTCTGCCTTCTTTTCTTTGCTCAAGCAGCACTAAAGGACTACAAATGATCTCCCACATTAATATCAGTAACAGCAATGAAGCTTAATAGCATACTTCTACCTATACCCTTCATTATTCTGTTAAGGGACCCAGTGATTTCTATGCTGTACTGCTTTCTCCCTTATTTCTCCTTCCATATCAGTAAACTTACCCAAAACAGCTCCTAAATATTAAAATCCTCTCACCTCTTCCAGTCTTTCTTCCCCCATATCTATAACATAGTTTAGTAAACTTTCTTCTTTTACTCTATAGGGTTTTGCAAAATCTAAACTTTCATTGTTTCCTTTCACACACTATTACTTTACCTTTACTTGCCTTACAACCTTCAGTAACTCATCTTCCCTTTCAGCAAACAACACAGTATTACCCACAAATAGGCTTGGCACTGGTCATCATACCTAATCGCCTGATTCTATCTCTGCAACCCCTTTCCTTAGTTTCGTTTTCTACTCTCTTATCACTCCAACCATATACATGTTAAAAAGCCATGGTGACATTACATAGCCTTACCTCATACGCAAATGTATACTGAAACTTTACCTCTACTCTCCATCCACTCTTATACATGTATTTCCTACACTATAGAAGGTCTTCATACCATCCAGCAGTTGTTCTATACCCCATGCACCCTAACACATAGAGCATTCCATTAGACTCTGATATCATATGCTTTCTCCAGATCCATAAAATCTGCATACAGCTTCTTACCTATCACTAGATACTTTTCCACAGTCATTTTCACCTCAAAAATCTGGTCTACACATCCCCTATCTTTCTTAAAACCCCCTTGCTCCTCACTTATTCTGCATTCAGTCAATTCCATCACTGTACTTATCAGCACTCTTGCAAACTTGGTATACTTAACAGAAACTTATTCCCCTACAATTGCTACATAAATGCTTAGCACCTTTTCATTTAAATATAGGAACAATAACAGCTTTAACCTAATCCTCAGGCACAACCTTCTATTTCTATGCTAAATTATACATCAAATGCATCCACTCTTATCACACTTTTTCTCCATACTTCAGCATTTCATCTGTAATCTCATCCACTTTAGGTGCCTTTCCTACCTTCAGCCTCATTATCAACCTTTTTGCCTCTCTTCTTGCAATGAGCCCTTGCACTTGTATCCTTTTTGTTCCATCCTCCATACTCATGCATGTAACAATGGTTGCCTCACCTTCTCCCACATTCATCAGTTTATCAAAATACTCTTTACATCTTCATTTCACTTCCTCCCTTTGATTCAGCAACTCCCTTTCCTTACATTAACATTTCTACTCTTATATCAACCTCTCCTTTTTCACCTCCTTCCAGTATAATTTCTTATTTTCCCAAAACTTTTCACTCAACTTTCATCTGACAGTTTCATCCACTCTTTTTTTTGCTTTCCTCTAACAGCAGCTTCTAGACATTCTGCTAACACATCTAATATTCTTCCCTTCTCCTGAACTTCCACTGTACTTTCCCTTCGAGCAATCTACTCTTCTACAGCATTTCTAATTTCATACATCCATTGTGCATTTCCCTTTTTATTCCTATATTTCACGACCTTGTATCCACCAACAAATTCTAAAACAGTTAAAAGTATTTCTCTAAACATTTTAAATACCTCATTCACATGTGACTGCATCCCTACATTTACTGCACTTCCATTTAAATTTTCAGTCACCCTGCTTTCATTTCTTTTAATTCATCTTCTCACTTCGCAACACTTTTACCTCTCCATTCTTCCCTACACCATGCCTCCACTTTTTCCTGATCCTCATCCCTAAAAGAACTGCAAAATGGTAGGCATCTCCAAAGAATCCTCTCAATTCCAGCACTAGCACAGCTTTTCTCAATCTTTCATCACTGCCACAAAGTCAATCAAACCCTTTTGTTCTTTTCTTCCATCCTTTCTCATCCATGTATACCTGTGGATCATCTCATGCTGCAAAAAGGTGTCTACAAAGAATAAACCCTTCTCAGCAGAGAAATCCAAAAGATAACTTTCACTCATTTACTTCAGCCACTCCCCATTTACCAACTATCTTACATATTTCATCATATCCCACCCTAACATTTATATCACCCCTTATAAACACCTTTCTCTCCTTCTCACACCCATTCATACAGTCAATCAGATTTCTCCAAAAATGTCTCATTTCATCCTTACCTCACACAGTCATTTTATTCACAGGTACACATATGCATACCCAGGTATACTTCAAAATTCCAATCTTTCCCTTCATTCACATTATTCTTGATCTATTCCATCCAGGTTCAATAACTCCCTCCCATATTCTTGGCGATAGCACAATTGTGCATCCTTCTTACCCTCTTCACTCCCCTCCATACTACTCCTCCTTCAATGCCCCCCCATAACTTGCATTCACCATTTCCAATGTCACTCAAGACACCCTGACCAAAGATATGGGTATGCTCAATCCCCAGCATATGCAAACTATAACTCTTAAATTTCTCCACAAGCTCCCTCTTACTCTCACCAGCATCTCATTTACATTCAGCACCATCACCCTCAATTGCTTGTCCTTTTTACTCCCTAGCATAACTGGTAGACTCCAGTGCCACTTCTTTTAGCCTTTTAGGCTTCATCCTTGACAGAACACTGGCAAAAGGCAACTCCAACACGGTGTTTCTCAGGGGTGGAGGGGGCTTCCAAACTGTCTGAAAAAATAAAACTCCAGCATACCTTAAGTGTTTTTCTGTATTTAAAAGACTAACATTACCCTGATGGAGTTGGGCAATGCCTTCCCCTTCTGTTCCACCCCAAGTGTGTAATTCACTCAAATGCTAATGTAATCATATCTAGCTGTCATCTTATTTCCTGGTTATATCCATCAATTCGCCTTTTCTTTTAACAAAGAAATGGCATCTGGAAGGTCCACAGCCTCCAGCAATCTTTTAATATGCATTTCCTCCTTTTTTCCTCTTCCTTCCTTGCCAAATATAATCAATGATTTACATATATCAACCTTCTGCTTTACTAATCTTTTTAATTTTGGTGCCACTCACTTTTCAGTTAGATCCCTCAGTGCGGAAGTGTCAACCTCTGTCTCTAACTTTATCAATAACCTCTCTTTAAACTAGCATGCAATGGTCCTGTATGCTCTGTACTTTTCTAAACCTTGCTTCAACTAGCCCCATATACTTCCTTGATTACTTCATCTTAACAGTGCATACTGTTCTTTCAACCACTTCACTTAATTTCTTGTTTGTGTCATCCTGTCTCTATGTTCCTTTCTCCATCACTCTTCTCTGTTGATCTGCTGCTGAAATTGCTCCTTCTAAATTTATTTGCTCTCTACTACTATCATGAGAGAGAGAGAGAGAGAGAGAGAGAGAGAGAGAGAGAGAGAGAATTATCTATTTGTACTGTATGGGAAAAAAGTTTTAAACTTGTGGTGTCTTGTCCCCTGAACATTCGCTACTATCATACAACCTCTTAAATTTATGTATGCTGTTAACCATGTCTCAGTTATTTTGTCCCATTTATTCACCATTCTTATATTAAAAATACATTTCTCAGTGGTACCTGTTACAAAGCCCCTCTTTAGCCTACATTACTGTCCTTTTTCCCTTGCTTCATTTATAAGTGGACTGCTGGCATTTAACTCCAACCCCATATCTTTTTCTCATACTCAACACTTAACAACACATTACTCACATGTATCTTTATTTCTTTTTCTACTTTTCCTTTTAATACCATTTAACTCCAACCCCATACCTTCTTTTTCTCATACTCACACTAACAACACATTACTCACATGTATATTTATTTCTTTTTCTACTTTTCCTTTTAATACATCAAAATATGGTAGAACAACTATCAAATAATTCTCAGGCACTGATTCAGAGTGGTGCCACAAGGTCAAGAGGGGTTTAGTGGATCCCAGGACCCTTGACTACTATCATGCAACTGGGATCGCTAAAAACTTAACTTTAAACCTAAAAGGTCTTAGTAAAAGACATAGCGATGAATGATGAGCACATTTTTGGAGGTTTATAATAACTCAGATTTTTCTTTTTTAACAGAATCTTTCTTAACAGGGTAGATGGTCAAACACTTTTCATCAGTGCCTAGTCCAACTTTTGCATGTTATAAGCCCTAATGATATACAGATTAGACATCTACGCAATTAAAGGAAAACACCATAAGAATGAAAAATGGTTACGCTTTTTTTATTCTTCAATTGAATAAGTGACATTACATGTCATGGGAATAAAGGAAAATGGAATAGATTTTTAGTTTCAGCAGCAAAACTCAACAAATTGTTTCACTTTGCAGTTGGAACAAACTAATGTATGGTACTTTGCTACCTAGATGGCACATAATAATTGGATTACTGTGAACTAACCTGAGCAGTGATGGAGTTAATGCAGGGTAATGACAGCAGCAGATGCTCATGCTGAAAGTCAAATATCAAAGTACTGTACAATATTATTAAAACTTTATCACAATTTCAAAATACAAAGCCAGTGCTTTAGCATGCCCTTCCTTATTTTCAGATTAAAAATTATCATGTGAAGAAAAGCACCAACAGGAAGCTGTTGTTAATACACCAACTCTAAGCAACACCTGCACCAACCAGCATCCTAGTCACAAAAGCAAGCACAGCACTGGCAGCAGACCACTTACTGAACTCATCTGAGGTGTAAGCCACGGGCGTGTGGTCCATTCCTCAGTGTCCCAAACTGGTGACAACGATCGTGTTGCTTCACCAACTGCACGTACCATTTCACCAACCTTCAAACATTGTGCACATCAGCAAAGTTTTGAAAAAGATAAAAAATCAAAGATGAAAAGAGTACGTTAATAAAAGCTTGGATAACTTAAAAAATAAAATGAAACTTATCAACAGATGTATGAGGGTTCACCATTGTACAGTAAGATGACTGGGAAATAAACTGCTGGCACTCAGAATATAAAGTGTTTGAATATCAGTAAAGACACTTCAGAAATGAAAAAATTACTGGTTAATGCAGATGGTTGACTTCAATCTCTAGTAGTTTTCTGTCCTCTCCTATACCACCTTTTTTCAGTGTATGTATGGTTCATGGTGAGGTGCCTGAGGACTGGCAGAATGCATGTATAGTGCTATTGTATAAAGGCAAGGGGATTTAAGGTGAGTGTTCAGACTACAAAGGTATAAGTTGACTGAGCATACCTGGTAAGTTGTATGAGTAGGTATTGACTGAGAGGGTGAAGGCATGTACAGAGCATCAGACTGGGGAGGAACAATGTTTCAGAAGTAGTAGAGGATAACTGGATCAGGTGTTTGCCTTAAAGAATGTGAGTGACAAGTACATAAAGAGACAGATTTGTTTGTGGTATTTATGGATCTGGAGAAAGTACATGAAACAGACAGATTTGTTTATGGTATTTATGGATCTGGGGAAAGTACATGAAAGGGTTGATACAGATACCTTTCGGAAGGTCTTAAAATATATGGTGCGGGAGGAAAGCTGTTACAAGAAGAAGTGAGAGGTTTTTATCAAGGATGTAAGACATGTATATGAGTAGGGAGAAAGGAGAGTGAATGGTTCCAAGTGAAGGTTGGTCTGCAGCAAGGGTGTGTGTGATGTCACTATGGTTGTTCAATTTGTTTATGGATGGTGCAGTGAGGGAGATAAGTGTGACTGTCATGGAGAGAGGAATGACTATGCAGTCTGGGGATTAAAGGTCCTGGGAAGTGAGTCAGTTGTTTGCTGATGATACAGCACTGGTGGCAGATTTGCATGAGAAACTACAGAAGTTGGTGACTGATTTTGGAAGAGTGTGTGAAATGAGAAAGTTGAAAGTAAATCAGAATAAATGCAAGATTATTAGGTTTAAGATTTTGAGACAGGTTTGCTTGGGTGTGAGTGTGAAAGGGGAAAACTTGGAGAGGAAGTGAACTGTTTCAGATACCTGGAAGTGGACACAGCAGCGAATGGAACCATGGAATTAGAAGTGCATAACAAGGTGGGTGAGGGAGTAAAGGTTCTGGGGGTTTTGAAGAATGTATGGAAAGAGAAAATGTTACCTGGGAGGCAAATATGGGCATGTTTGAACTTATGTGAGTCCCAACATTATATGGGTGTAAGGCATGGGCTGCACATAAAGTAGTGCGAAGGAGGGTGGATATCTTGGAAATGAAATGTTTGAGGATAATTTGTGTTGTGAGTTTGGTTAGATCAAGTAAGTAATGAAAGTGTAAGAGAGAGATTTGGTAATAAAAAGTGTGTGACTGAGAGAGGTGAAAAGCGTGTGTTGAAATGTTTTCAACATAAACAGAGAATGAGATAAGAAAGGTTGATAAAGAGGATGTATGTGTCAGAGTAGGAGGCAACAGGGAGAATGGGGAGATCAAACTGAAGATGGAAGGTTGGACTGAAAAGGATTTTGAGTGATCAGGGCTTGAAAATGCATGAAGGTTAAAGACATGAACGAGATGGAGTGAACTGGAAAGATGTGGTATACTGAGGTCAAAGTGCTTTCAATGGACTGAACATAGGCATGTGAATCATGTAGGGTAAACCATGGAAAGGTTTGTGGACAGGGACCTGTGGATTTTTCTGTGCATTACACATAACAGCTGGAGAATGGATGTGTGCAGATGCTGCCTTTCTTTGTCTGCTCCTGGTGCTACCTCACTAATGCTGGAAATGGCAATCAATTATGATATACATCATTATTTTTCCTATATATACTTGATCACTGATTCCTGTGTCAGAGAGGTTGTGCCAAAAAACAGATGAAGAAGGCCCATCCACTCCCATACGCATATATAAACATATACGCACATATGCATACACATACATACATGCACAAAATCACAACAAACATGTGATTCTATAAATGCTGAAAAAACCACATGGAAAAGGAAACATGAGATCTTGAGTGCTTTCGTGTATTAACACATCTTCAGAGGACATTTTCAGATTCAGTAACCATCCTCTGATGTGTTAATACATGAAAGTGTTCAGGATCTCATGTTTCCTTTTCCATTTGTTTTTTTTTTCAATGCGCACACACACACACACTTAGATGTAAGTGCAGTGAATGTAGGAATGCAGTCATGTGTGAATGAGGTGCTTAAAATATTTAGAGAAATACTAGTAAAGGCTGTAGAATCAGTAGTTGGATATAAGGTAGTGAGATACAGGAATAAAAAGGGCAATGCAGGGTGGACAGAAGAGATTAGAAATGCTGTGGAAGAGAGAAAAAAATTCATAGTAGATTGCTCAATAGGAATGTACTATTGGAAGTTCAGCAAAGGAGGATGGAGAAATACAAAATATGTAAGCGGATTGTTAAGAAGCTGATAGAGGAAAGCAAAGAAAGAGTAGAGGAAGATTTTGGAAAGTTAAGTGAAAAGTTTCAGGATAAGAAACTATACTGGAAGAAGGCGAAAAAGGAAAGAGGGGGATGTAAGAGAGGAATGTTGATGTGAGAAGTAAGGAAAAGGAATTACTGAATCAAAAGGAGGAAGTGAAAGGATGATGGAAAGAGTATTTTGAAGAACTGATGAATGTGGGAGACAAGGAGGCAGCAGTTGTTACATGCATGGGTATGGAGGTGGGAAGGGAGAGCACAGAAGTGAAGGGGCCTATAGAAAAAAAGGAAGCTAAGAAGGGCAATAATAAGGCTGAAGGTAGGAAAGGCACCTGGAGTGGATGGGATTATGGCTGAAATGCTTAAGTATGGAGGAGAAAGTGTGATAGGGTGGATGCATCTTATATATATTTAGCATGGAAACTGAAGGTTGTGCCTGAGGAGTGGCTGAAAGCTGTTACTGTTCCTTTATTTAAAGGAAAAGGTGCTAAGGATGTATATAGCAAGTATAGGGGAATAAGTCTGTAGTGGTGTAGTGGTTAGCGTTCCTGACCGTGACGCATTTACGGGCCGCCCAGGGTCGAGCGCATAGGTTCGAATCCTGGTTGCGGCAG
>JAYMFT010074180.1:0-14485 GCA_038088735.1 Panulirus argus
GTTGGGGCACACAAGCAGCCAGCTCTCGGGAGCAAAAGCCAAAGTAATACCTATAGAAAAGGGAAAGTGAACCAACACACTGAATCATGTCGTTTCCATTAACAGTATCATCCCAGGTTTGCCTGTCGAGTGCAGTTCTAAGATCACTGTGTATTTGCAAGTCTAAAACCTAGTTTTTTTTTCGCGACTTTCGTGCTATATTTAAAAGTATATTATAGCTGTTGGATGTAGCAGGGAGTTTTGTTCCATGAAACAAATCAATTTGTTTTCACGGGTAGAGAATATTTCATAATAAACTTATGACATTGTTTTGGGAGGGTAGTGAACATAACATGTCAATACTTTAATCAGTAAAAAAAGAAAAAGTAAGTATAGACAAGTGTACATTAATTTTTTCTTTCGAGGGATTAAAAGGGTTGGAATATCTGTAAGAAAATACTGATCATCATTATTTTTGAGCAATCATATTGCAGATTGTATAGTTCAAGGGAAGGGGGTGATGTCACGTCCACCCACCCTATGGATATGCCAATGGTGTTGGACACTGATAGACTCATGCAGGGTGTGCAAGATATAAATGATAGGTAGACTCATGCAGGGTGTTCATGTTATAAATGATAGGTAGACTTATGAAGAGTGTGCAAGTCATAGATGATAGGTAGACTCGCGCAAGGCGTGCGAATTATAGATGAAAGGTAGACTCATGCAGGATGTGCAAGTTATAGATGATAGCAGCAGACTCATGGAAGGTGTGCAAGTCATAGATGATAGGTAGACCCATGCAGGGTGTGCAAGTTATAGATGATAGGTAGACTAATGCAGGGTGTGCAAGTTATAGATGATAAGTACACTCACGCAAGGTGTGCAAGTTATAGATGATAGGTATACTCATGCAGGATATGCAAGTTATAGATGATAGATAGACTCATGCAGGGTGTGCAAGTTATGAATGATAGGTAGACTCATGCAGAGTGTGCAAATTAAAGGTGATAGATAGACTCATGCAGTGTGTGCAAGTTATAGATGATAGGTAGACTTATGCAGGGTGTGCAAGTTATAAAGATAAGTAGACTCATGCAAGGCGTGCAAATTATAGAGGATGGGTAGGCTCACGCAAGGTGTGCAAATTATAAATGACAGGTAGACTCACGCAGAGTGTGCAAGTTATAGATGATAGGTAAACTCATGCAGGGTGTGCACGTTGTAAATGATAGACAGATTTATGCAGGGTGTGCAAGTTATAAATGATAGGTAGCCCCATGCAGGGTGTGCAAGTTATTAATGATAGGTAGACTTATGTAGGGTGTGCAAATTATAGATGATAGGTAGACTAATGCAGGGTGTGCAAATCATAAATGATAGGTGAACTCGTGCAGGTTGTGCAAGTTATAGATGATAAGTAGACTCAGGTGTGCATGTTATAGATGATAAGTAGCTTCGTGCAGTGTTTGCAAGTTATAGATGATAGGTAGACTCATGTAACGTGTGCAAGTTATAGATGATAGGTAGACTCATGTTAGGTGTACAAGATATAGATGATAAGTAGACTCATTCAGGGTGTGCAAATTATAGATGATAGGTAGACTCATGCGAGGTGTGGAAGTCATAGATGATAGGTAGTCTTATGCTTGTGTGCAAGTTGTAAATGATAGGTAGACTCATACAGTGTGTGCAAATTATAGATGATAGGTAGACTCATGCAGGGTGTGCAAATTATAGATGATAAGTAGACTTACGTGTACAAGTTATAAATGATAAATAGACTTATGTAGTGTGCAAATTACAGATGATAGGTAGACTCATGTTAGGTGTGCAAGTTATAGATGATAGGTAGACTCATGCAGGGTGTGCAAATTATAGATGATAGGAAGACTCATGCAGGGTGAGTAAATTATAGTTGATTGGTAGAGTCATGAAGAGTGTACAAGTTATAGATGATAAGTAGACTCGGGTGTGCAAGTTATAGATGATAAATAGACTCATGTAGGGTGTGCAAGCAATAGATGATAGGTAGACTCATGCAGGGTGTGGAAGCTATAGATGATAAGTAGACCTATGTAGGCTGTGCAAGTTATAGATGATAGGTAGACTCAGGTGTGCAAGTCATAGATGATAAGTAAACACATGCAGGGTGTGCAAGTTATAAATGATAGGTAGACTCATGTAGGGTGTGCAGGTTATAAATGATAGGTCGACTCATACAGGGTGTGCAACTTATAAATGATAGGTAGACTCATGCTAGGTGTGCAAGTCATAAATGATATGAAGACTCATGCAGGGTGTGTAAATTATAAATGATAAGTAGGCTCATGCAAAGAGTGCAAGTTATAGATGATAGGTAGACTTATGCAGGGTGTGCAAGTTAAAGATGATATGTAGACTCAGGTGTGCAAGTTATAGATGATATGTAGACTCAGGTGTGCAAGTTATAGATGATAAGTAGCTTCATGCAGGGTGTGCAAGTTATAGATGATAACTATACTCATGTGATGTGTGCAAGTTATTGATGATTGGTAGACTCATGTTAGGTGTACAAGTTATAGAGGATAAGTAGACTCTTGCAGGGTGTGCAAGTTATAGATGATAAGTAGACTCATTCGGGGTGTGCAAATTATAGATGATAGGTACACTCACGTGAGGTGTGCAGGTTATAGATGATAGGTAGACTCATGCAGGGTGTGTAAGTTAAAGATGTTAGGAAGACTCATGCAGGGTGTGTAAGTTATAGATGATAGGTAGACTCATGCAGAATGTGCAAGTCATAGATGATAGGTAGACTCATGTTTGGTGTACAAGTTATAGATGATAGATAGACTCATACAGGATGTGTAAGTTATAGATGATAGGTAGACTCATGCAGGGTGTGCAAACTATAGATGATAAGTAGACCAAGGTGTGCAAGTAATAGATGATAAATAGAATCATGCAGTGTATGCAAGATATAAATGATACGTAGATTCATGCAGGGTGTGCAAACTATAAATGATAAGTAGACTCATGCAGGGTGTGCAAATTGTAGATGATAGGTAGACTCATGCAGAGTGTGCAAGTTATAGATGATAAGTAGACTCAGATATGCAAGTTATATATGATAAGTAACTTAATGTAGGGTGTATAAGTTATAGATGATAGGTAGACTCATGTGCGGTTTGCAGGTTATAGTCAACAGTTAGACTCATGTCAGGTGTACAAGTCATAGGTGATTAGTAGACTCATGAACGATGTGCATGTTATAGGTGATAAGTAGACTCATTCAGGGTGTGCAAATTATAGGTGATAGGTAGACTCATGGGCGTTGTGCAAGTTATAGATGATATGTAGACTCATGCAGGGTGTGCAAGTTTTAGATGGTAGGTACACTCTTGCAGGGTGTGCAAGTTATAGATGATAGGTAGACTCATGTTTGGTGTGCAAGTTACAAATGATAGGTACTCATGCAGGGTGTGCAACTTATAGATGATAGGTACACTCATGCGGGGTGTGCAATATATAGGTGATGGGTAGGTCCATGCAGGGTGTGCAAATTGTAGATGATTAGTAGACTCAAGTATGCAAGTTATAAATGATAAATAGACTCATGCAGGGTGTACAAGCTATAGATGATAAATAGACTCATGTAGGGTGTGCAAGCTATAGATGATAGGTAAACTTATGCTAGGTGTGTAAGTCATGAATGATAGGTAGACTTATGCAGGGTGTGTAAATTATAGATGATAGATGGACTCATGCAGGGTGTGCAGATTATAGATGATAGACGCATGGAGGATGTGCAAGTTATAGATGATAGGTAGACTCTTGCAGGGTGTGCAAGTTATAGATGATAAGTAGACTCAAGCAGAGTGTGCAAATTTTAGATGATAGTTAGACTCATGCAGGGTGTGGAAGTTATAGATGATAGGTAGGCTCATGCTGGGTGTGCAAGTTATAGATGATACGTAGACTCATGTGATGTGTGCAAGTTTTATATGACAGGTGGACTCAGGTGTACAAGTTATAGATGATACGTAGACTCATGTGAGGTGTGCAAATTATATATGACAGTTGGACTTAGGTGTACAAGTTATAGATGATAGGTAGACTCATGAAGGGTGTGCTTATTATAGATAATACGTAGACTCTTGCAGGGTGTGCAGGTTATAGATGATAAGTAGACTCATGCAGAGTTTGTAAATTTTAGATGATAGTTAGACTCATGCAGGGTGTGCAAGTTATAGATGATTGGTAGACTCATGCAGGGTGTGCAAGTTACAGATGATAGATAGACTCATGCAGAGTGTGCAAGTTATAGATGTTAAGTAGACTCAGGCGTGCAAGTTACAGATGATAATTAGACTTATGTAGGGTGTGCAAGCTATAGATGATGGTTAGACTCATGCAGGGTGTCGAAGCTTTAAATGATAAGTAGATTCACGCAGGGTGTGCCAGCTATAAATGATAGGTAGACTTATGCTAGTTATGCAAGTTATAAATGATAGGTAGACTCATGTAGGGTGTGCAAATTATAGATGTTAGGTAGGCTCGCGCAGGGTGTGCAAATTATAGATGATAGGGAGACTTATGCAGGATGTGCAAGTTAAAGATGATATGTATACTCATGTGAGGTATGCAAGTTATTGATGACAGGTAGACTCATGTTAGGTGTACAAGTTATAGAGGATAAGCTGACTCTTGCAGGATGAGCAAGTTATAGATGATAAGTAGACTCATTCAGGGTGTGCAAATTATAGATGGTAGGTACACTCACGTGAGGTGTGCAAGTTATAGATGATACGTAGTCTCATGCTGGGTATGCAAGTTAAAGATGTTAGGTAGACTCATGCAGGGTGTGTAAGTTATAGATAATAGGTAGACTCATGCAGGGTGTGCAAGTCATAGATGATAGGTAGACTCATGTTTGGTGCACAGGTTATATATGATAGATAGACTCATACAGGGTGTGCAAGTAATAGATGATAGGTAGACTCATGCAGGGTGTGCAAGTTATAAATGATAGGTAGACTCATGTAGGGTGTGCAAATTATAGATGATAGGTAGGCTCACGCAAGGTGCGCAAATCATAGATGATAGGTAGACTCGTCCAGGGTATGTAAATTATAAATGTTCGGTAGACTTATGCAGTGTGCAAGTTATAGATGATAGGTAGACTCATGGAGGGTGTGCAAGTTATAAATGATATGTAGACTCATGCAGGGTGTGCAAATTATATATGATAGACTCATGCAGGGTTTGCAACTTATAGATGATAGGTAGACCCATGCAGGGTGTGCATATTATAGATGATAGGTAGACTCATGCTTGGTGTGCAAATCATAGATGATAGGTAGACTCATGCAGGTTGTACAAGTCATAGATGATAAGTAGACTTAGGTGTGTATGTTACAGATGTTAAGTAGCTTTAAGTAGGATGAGCAAGTTACAAATGATAAGTAGACTCATGTGAGGTGTGCAAGTTATAGATGATAGGTAGACTCATGTTAGGTGTACAAGTTATAGATGATAATTAGACTCATGCAGGGTATGCAAGTTATAGATGATAGGTAGACTCATGCTTGGTGTGCAGATCATGGATGTTAGGTAGACTCATGCAGGTTGTACAAATTATAGATGATAAGTAGACTTAGGTGTGCATGTTATAGATGATAAGTAGCTTCAAGTAGGTTGTGCAAGTTAGAAGTGATAGGTTGACTCCTGTGAGGTGCACATGTTATAGATGATAGGTAAACTCACGTTAGGTGTACAAGTTACAGATGATATTTAGGCTCATGCAGGGTGTGCAAGTTATAGATGATAAGTAGACTCATTCAGAGTGCAAATTATAGATGACAGGTAGACTCATGTGAGGTGTGCAAGTTATAAATATTAGGTAGACTCATGCAGGGTGTGTAAGTTATATATAATAGGTAGACTCATGCAGGGTGTGCAAATTATAGAAGATAGGTAGACTCATTCAAGTTGTGCAAGCTATAGATTATAGGTAGACTCATGCAAGGTGTGCAATATATAGATGATAAGTATAATCATGCAGGGTGGGCAAGCTATAGATTATAGGTAGACTCATGCAATGTGTGCAAATTATAGATGATAAGTAGACTCAGGTGTGAAAGATATAGATAATGACTCGACTCATGCAGGGTGTGCAAGCTATAGATGATAAGTAGATTCATGCAGGGTGTGCAAGAAATAGATAATAGGTAGACTCATGCTAGGTGTGCAAGTTATAGATGATAGGTAGACTCATGCAGTGTGTGCAAATTATTGATGATAGGTAAACTCATGTATGGTGTGCAAGTTATAGATGATAGGTAGACTCATGCAGGATGTGCAAGTTATAGATGATGGGTAGACTCATGTTTGGTGTAGAAGTTATAAATGATAGGTAGGCTTATGCAAGGTGTGCGAGTTATAGATGATAGGTAGACCCATGCAGAGTGTGCAAATTATAGCTGATAGTTTGACTCATGCATGGTGTGCAAGTTATAGATAATAGGTAGACTCATGGAGGGTGTGCAAGTTATAGATGATAGGTAGACTCATACAGGTTTTGCAAATTAAAGATGATAGGTAGGCTCATGCTGGGTGTGCAAGTTATGAATGATAGGTATACTCATGCAGGGTGTGCAAGTTATATATGATAGGTAAACTCCTGCAGCGTGTGCAAATTATAGATGATTGGTAGACTCATGCAGGGTGTGCAACTTATAAATGATA
Organism: Panulirus argus; assembly: GCA_038088735.1. NCBI lineage: Eukaryota > Metazoa > Arthropoda > Malacostraca > Decapoda > Palinuridae > Panulirus > Panulirus argus. The sequence continues at coordinate 6,709 of JAYMFT010074180.1, forward strand.
GGTAGACTCATGCTGGTTGTGCAAGCTATATATGATAAGTAGATTCAAGTGTGCATATGATAGATGATAAGCAGCTTCATACAAGGTGTGTAAATTATAGATGATAGGTAGATTCATGTCAGGTGTGCAAGTTATGGATGATAGGAAGACTCATATTAGGTGTACAAGTTATAGATGATAAGTAAACTCAAGCAGGGTGTATAAATTATAGATGATAAATAGACTCATTCAGGGTGTGCAGATTATTGATGATAGGTAGACTCATATGAGGAGTGCAAGTCATAGATGATAGGTACACTCATGCAGGGTGTGCAAGTTATAGATGAGAGGTAGACACATGCAGGGTGTGCAAGTTATAGATGAAAGGTAGACTTATATTTGGTGAACAAGTTGTAAATGATAGGTAGAATCATGCAGAGTGTGCAAGTTATAGATAATCGGTAGACTCATGCAGGGTGTGCGAATTATAGATGATAGGTAGGCTCATGTAGGGTGTGCAAATTATAGACGATAAGTAGACTCAGGTGTGCAAGTTAAAGATGATAAATAGACTCATGTAGGGTGTGAAAGCTATAGGTAATAGGTAGACTCATGCAGGGTGTGGGAGCTATAGATGATAAGTAGACTCATGCAGGGTATACAAGGTATAGATGATAGGTAGACTCATGTTAGGTGTGTAAGTTATAGATGATAGGTAGACTCAAGCAGGGTGGGCAAGTTATAGATGATAAGTAGACTCATGTAGGGTGTGCAATATGTAGATGATAGGTAGACTCTTGCAGGGTGTGCAAATTCCAGATGATAAGTAGGCTCACACAAGTTGTGCAAATTATAGATTATAAGTAAACTCGTGCAGGGTTGTGCAAATCATAAATGATAGTTAGACTCATGCATAGTGTGTAAATTTTAGATTATAGGTAGACTCATGCAGGGAGTGCAAATTATAATTGATAGGTAGACTCATGCAGGGTGTACAATTATAAATGATAGGTAGACTCATGGAGGGTGTGCAAGTTATAATTGATAGGAAAACTCCTGCAAGGTGTGCAAATCATAGATGATAGGTAGACTTATGCAGGGTGTGCAAGTTATAGATGATAAGTAGACTCATGCAGGTTGTGCAAGTTATAGATGATAAGTAGACTCGGGTGTGCATGTTATAGGTGATAAGTAGACTCGGGTGTGCATGTTATAGATGATAAGTAGCTTCATCCAAGGTGTGCATGTTATGGATGATAGGTAATCTCATGTTAGGTGTGCAAGTTATAGAGGATAAGTAGACTCATTCAGGGTGTGCAAATTACTGATGATAGGTAGACTCTTGCAGGGTGTGCAAGTTATAAATGATAGGTAGGCTCATGCAGGGTTTGCAAATTAGAGATGATAGATAGGCTTCTGCTGGGTGTGCAAGTTATGAATGATAAACTCATGCAGGGTGTGCAAATTATAGGTGATAGATAGGCTGTTGCAGGGTGTGCAAGTTACAAATGATAGGTAGACTCATGGAGGGTGTGCAGGTTATAATTGATAGGAAAACTCCTGCAGGGTGTGCAAATTATAGATGATAGGTAGACTTATGCAGGGTGTGCATCTTATAGATGATAGGTAGACTTATGTAGGGTGTGCAGCTTATAAGTGATAGGTAGACTCATGCAGGTTGTGCAAGTTATAGATGATAAGTAGACTCAGGTGTGCATGTTATAGACGATAAGTAGCTTCATGCAAGGTGTGCAAGTTATGGATGATAGGCAGACTCATGTGAAGTGTGCAAGTTATAGATGATAAGTAGACTCATGTTAATTGTACAGGTTATAGATGATAAGTAGACTCATGCAGGGTGTATAAGTTACAGATAATAAGTAGACTCATTCAGAGTGTGAAAATTACTGATGATAGGTAGACTCTTGAGGGTGTGCAAGGTATAAATGATATGAAGACTCATGCGGGGTGTGCAACTTATAAATGATAGGTAGACTAATGCAGGGTGTGCAATATATAGATGATAGGTTGACTCATGCAGGGTGTGCAAATTATCGATGATAAGTAGACTCAGGTGTGGAAGGTATTGATGATGAATAGACTCATGCAGGGTGTGTAAGCTATAGATGATAGGTAGACTCATGCAGGTTGTGCAAGCTATGGATGATAAGTAGACTCATGCAGGGTTTGCAAGATATAGATGATAGGTAGACTCATGTTAGGTGTGCAAGTTATAGATGATAGGTAGAGTTATGCAGGGTGTGCAAATTATAGATGATAGGTAAACTCATGCAAGGTGTACAAGTAATGGATGATAGGTAGACTCATGCAGGGTGTGCAAGTTATAGATGATAGGTAGAGTCATGCAGGGTGTGCACTATGTAGATGATTGGTTGACTCATGCAGGGTGTGCAAATTATAGATAAGTAGATTCAGGTGTGTAAGGTATAGATGATGAACAGACTCATGCAGGATGTGCAAGCTATAGATGATAGGCAGATTCATGCAGGGAGTGCAAGCTATAGATGATAAGTAGACTTATGCAGGGTGTGTGCAAGCTATAGATGGTAGGTATACTCATGTTAGGTGTGCATGTTATTGATCATAGGTAGACTCATGCAGGGTGTGCAGATTATAGATGATAGGTAAACTCATGCAGGGTGTGCAAGTTATAGATGATAAGCAGACTCAGGTGTGCAAGTTATAGGCGATAAGTAGCTTCATTTAGGGTGTGCAAGTTATAGATGATAGGTAAACTCATGTGAGGTTTGCAAGTTACACATGACAGGTAGGCTCATGACAGTTGTACTAGTCAAATATGATAACTAGATTCGTGAACGGTGTGCAAGTTATAGATGATAGGTAGACTCATTCAGGGTGTGCAATATATAGATGATATGTAGACTAATGCAGGGTTTGCAAAGTATAGATGATAAGTAGACTCAGGTTTGCAAGTTATACATGATAACAGACTCATGCAGGGTGTGCAATCTATAGATGATAAGGAGACTTATGCAGGGTGTGCAAGCTATAGATGATAGGTAGACTCAAGCTGGGGGTACAAGTTATAAATGATAGGTAGACTTATGCAGGGTTTGAAAATTACAGATGATAGGTAGACTCATGCAGGGTGTGCAAGTTATAGATGATAGGTAGACTAATGCAGGGTATGCAAGTTATAGATGATAGGTAGATTCCTGCAGGGTGTGTAAATTATAGATGATAGGTAGATTCATGCATAGTGTGCAAGTTATTGATGATAGGGAGACTCATGCAGGGTTTGCAAGTTATAGATAATAGATGACTCATGCATGGTGTGCAAGTTATAAATGATAGGTAGACTCATGCAGCGTGTGCAAATTATAGCTGATAGTTTGACTCATGCAGGGTGTGCAAGTTATAGATAATAAGTAAACTCATGCAGGGTGTGCAAGTTATAGATGATAGGTAGACTCATGCAGGGTTTGCAAATTATAGATGATAGGTAGGCTCATGCTAGGTGTGCAAGTTATGAATGATATCTAGACTCATGCAGGTTGTGCAAATTATAGATGATAGGTATGCCCACGCAAGATGTGCAAATTATAGATGATAGGTAGACTCATGCAGAGTGTACAAGTTATAAATGATAGGTAGACTCATGCAAGATGTGCAACCGATAAATGATAAGTAGATTCATGCAGGGTGTGCAAGTAATAAATGATAGGTAAACTCCTGCAGGGTGTGCAAATTATAGATGATTGGTAGACTCATGCAGGGTGTGCAACTTATAAATGATAGGTAGACTCATGCTGGTTGTGCAAGTTATAGATGATAAGTAGATTCAGCTGTGCATGTTAAAGATGATAAGCAGCTTCATGTATGGTGTGTAAGTTATAGGTGATAGGTAGACTCATGTGAGGTGTGCAAGTTATAGATGATAGGTAGAATCAGGTGTACAAGTTATAGATGATAAGTAGACTCATGCAGGGTGTATAAGTTATGGATGATAAATAGACTCATTCAGGGTGTGCAAATTATTGATAATTAGTAGACTCATATGAGGTGTGCAAGTCACAGATGATAGGTACACTCACGCAAGGTGTGCAAGTTATAGATGATAGGTAGACTTATATTTGGAGAACAAGTTGTAAATGATAGGTAGAATCATGCAGAGTGTGCAAGTTATAGATGATCGGTAGACTCATGCAAGGTGTGCAAATTATAGATGATGGGTAGACTCATGTAGGGTGTGCAAATTATAGACGAGAAGCATACTTAGGTGTGTAAGTTAAATATGATAAATAGACTCATGTAGGGTGTGAAAGCTATAGATGATAGGTAGACTCATGCAGGGTGTGGAAGCTATAGATGATAAGTAGACTCATGCAGGGTATGCAAGGTATAGATGATAGGTAGACTCATGTTAGATGTGCAAGTTATAGATGATAGGTAGACTCATGAAGGGTGTGCAAGTTATAGACGATAAGTAGATTCATGCAAGGTGTGTAATATATAGATGGTAAGTAGACTCTTGCAGGGTGTGCAAATTATAGATGATGAGCAGACTCGGGTGTGCAAGTTATACATGATAAATGGACTCATTCAGGGTGTGCAAGCTATAGATGATAGGTAGACTAGGGTGTGCAAATTATAGGTGATAAGTAGAGTCAATCAGGGTGTTCAAGTTATAGATGATAGGTAGACTCATGCAGAGTCTGCAAGTTATAAATGAAAAGTAGAATCAGGTGTGCAATTTAAAGATGATAAGTAGACTCATACAGGGTGTGCAAGTTATAGATGATACTTAGACTCATGCAGGGTGTGCAAGTTATAAATGATAAGTAGACTCATGCAGGGTGTGCAAATTATAGATGATAGGTAGGCTCATGCAGGGTGTGCAGATTATAGGTGATAAGCAGACTCATGCAGGGTGTGCAAGTTAAAGATGATAAGGAGACTCAGGTGTGTAAGTTATAGATGATAAGTAGTTTCATGGAGGGTGTGGAAGTTATAGATGATAAGTAGACTCATGTGAGGTGTGCAAGTTATAGGTGACTGGTAGACTTATGTTAGGTGTACAAGTTATAGATGATAAGTAGACTCATGTAGGGTGTGCAAGTTATAGATAAGTAGACTTATTCAGGGTGTGCAAATTATAGATGGTAGGTAGACTCATGTGAGGTGTGCAAGTTATCAAAGATGATAGGTAGACTCTTGCAGGGTGTGCAAGTTATAGATGATAGGTAGACTCATGCAGGGTGTGTAAGTTATAGATGATAGGTAGACTCATGTTTGGTGTAGAAGTTATAAATGATAGGTAGACTCATACAGGGAGTGCAAGTTATAGATGATAGGTAGATTCATGCAGGGCGTGCAATAATAGATGATAGGTAGACTCATGCAGGGTGTGCAAATTATAGATGATACGTAGACCCAGGTGTGCATGTTATAGATAATAAGTAGACTCAGGTGTGCAAGTTATAGATGATAGTAACTTCATTTAGGGAGTGCCAGTTATAGATGATAGGTAGACTCATATGAGGTTTGCAAGTTATAGATGACAGATAGACTCATGTCATGTGTACAAGTTATAGATGATAAGTAGATTCATGCACGGTATGCAAGTTATAGGTGATAAGTAGACTCATTCAGAGTGTGCAAATTATAGGTGATAGGTAGACTCATGTGAGGTGTGCGTTATAGATGATATGTAGACTCATGCAGGGTGTGCAAGTTATAGATGATAGGTGGACTCATCAGGTTGTGCAAGATATAGATGATAGGTAGACTCATGATTGGTGTACAATTTATAAATGATAGGTAGACTCATGCATGGTGTGCAAGTTATAAATAAAAGGTAGACTCATGCAGGGTGTGAAATATATAGATAATAGGTAGACTCAAGTTAGGTGTGCATGTTATAAATGATAGGTGGACTCATGCAGGGTGTGCAAATTATAGATGATAGGTAGACTCATGCAGGGTGTGCAAGTTATAGATGATAAGTAGACTCAGGTATGCAAGTTATAGATGATAATTAGACTTATGCAGGTGTCCAGGTTATAGATGATAGGTAGACTCATGCAAGGTGTGCAAGTTATAAATGATAGGTAGACTCATGCAGGGTGTGCAAGTTTTAGATGATAGGTAGACTCATGCAGGGTGTGCAAGTTAGAGATGATAGGTAGACTCATGCAGGATATGCAAGTTATAGATGATAGGTAGACTCATGCAGGGTGTGCAAGTTATCGATGATAGGTAGAGTCATGCAGGGTGTACAAGTTATAGATGATAGGCAGATTCATGTTAGTTGTGCAAGTTATAGATCATAGGTAGATTCATGATGAGTGTACAAATTATTGATGATAAACTCATATTAGGTGTGTATTTTATAGATGATAGGTATACTCATGCAAGGTGTGCAAGTTATTGATGATAGGTGGACTCATGCAGGGTGTGCATTTTATAGACGATAGGTAGACTCAGGTGCACAAATTATAGATGATAAGTAGACTCATACAGGATTTTTAAATTAAAAATGATAGGTAGGCTCATGGAGGATGTGCGAGTTATACATGATTTTTTTTTCCCCCGCAGTATGTGAGTCATTACTGTAGTTGCTCTTGATGCGATATTACGAAGTGGCTCGTTTTGTTATATATTCATCGGCCTACCACCAGTTCTGAAAACCCTTTGCTGTAAATACCGAGTCCGCCTTCGAATATTCGACAATATTATGCCATGTTCGTACGTGCAGTAAATGAGCAGAACACATACCCGATTGACACATGCTGATAGGTAATTGTGTTCAGCATAACATACGTATGTATTGATAACGTCTTTGGGTTCCTTCAGCGTCAGCTTGAACAGAGGTAGCTTGATTTAAGATAGGTTCCCCCTGGCAAATGTGGATCTGGTCCAGCAAGATCGCGGAGGATGCAGGAGACTGCAGTGGAAGTGGTTCGGTATCTGGAACTATGGCATGGATCTGGGTCAGGTGGAGGAAGGAAAGTCACCAGCATATATTTATTTATTGCCCAAGTATAAATGACAATGTTCTCAGTCGTACAAGACACTAACAGCAAATTTCAGTGTGAAGAGCCGAAAAGTATTTGTTTCCTTACTCAAGCGTGGAGCTATGACACCATCAACAGGAGCACCACTATTGGTAGGGACAGACTTCTGAAGGATAATGCTGCAGAAATGCAGATATTGACTTACGTTGATTAAGTAAGGTCCTGCAGGTTGATAGAAGATAAATAAGAAAAAAAGAATAGTGCAATGGTAGAATTTGAACTTAAGGAAGTTGTCTCTAAGCTCTGAAAATCAAGTAGAGACAAATCTTTGGCACAGTAATATGGGGATGTAATATGATTGGGTAAAAACTCAAATTCTTCCAAGAAGTAAAGGCAAAAGCTCTTTGTCACTGTTTTCCTTTTGGTTGAAGAAACTTCTATGTCCATTTTGAAAGAATTGAGGGACGCTCAGAAGACAATGAAACGCGTTTATTTTCTGGGTTAGACTGGCTTCATGATATTACACACTGTAAACGTACCCAGCCTTGCTCGGGGGTGGGGCAGGGTGGGTGGGGGGGACCTTCACTTTGGAATTGTTGAAAACTGACAACGAAAATGATCGATGTTTGATTCTGATATGATTACGACTGATGTGTGTCCAATCATATTTTCATTAGCTGAGACGGCACGGGGAGCTGAGGCCCTAATCAAGACCACCCCATTGAGGAAGGATGGAGTGAAAGGGATTTTGAGCGGTCGGGGCCTGAACATGCAGGAGGGTGAAAGGCGTGCACGGAATA
>JAYMFT010074191.1:0-14485 GCA_038088735.1 Panulirus argus
GAGAGAGAGAGAGAGAGAGAGAGAGAGAGAGAGTGTGTGTGTGTGTGTGTGTGTGTGTGTGTGTGTGTGTGTGTGTGCGTGTGTAAACGAGAGAGACTTTCGTGTCCAGGGAAGGCTTTAAAAAGCCCCACCAATGCTGGCTGGTGGTCTTCCCTGACCTTCTTCGTCTGTCCCTCACCTTCTGCTCCTTATCCCTTAGTCTTTCCTTTGTCCTGCTTACCCCCCACCCCCTCCTCCTCCTCCCCCTCCCATCTTACCCCCCCTCCCCACCCCCACCATTATCACCACCACCAACCACCATCCTTTTCCCCCTCCCCTCCCCCCCCCTTTAACTTGTTCTCCCTACCCCCCCTCCTTCGCCTGGTACACGGGCTGAACCATCAGATAAGAGGTGCGGTATTGTCCAACACACCTCCGTGTGTTCTTCCTTGTACTCCGGCTATCATTAGGCTCTTTAAAAAGCCACTAACAAGGCAATCGACCGGTAATTTGCAAGTAGGTTGTGTTTTATCTCTCAATGGCGTTCTCCCTGCTGTTACCCTGACGATTTATGACCCAGTGTGTGTGCCGGGGAATGTGCACGAGGGATCGAAATGCTTGGCGAGGGGCTCGGCAAAGGAAACCAGCCTTTGCTGGAGGAACCGAGCGTCTCAAAAGAGACACTGCCGCCTCGAACTTCGTGAGGATCGTAGGTTCAGCGTCCACAGGAATCTTATTCTAGATTACGATACTAAAATCTTCAATTTTTGGCGCACAATTTACGAGCCCAAAGTGTTTGGAAAAGTTTTTTCAACACTATACGGTGAGTAAATTACAACGAAATAAATCAGCGTCATGCAGTTAGGAAGGCGTATCGTTGGAGTGTGATGGCGTGTTAGTAGACACTTGATGAACTCGTTGTGCGTGAGAGGGGGAAAAAAAAAAGAGGGAAGATTTCCGCATGATACATAAATATTTACATTCGAATCTTCCCGCTGAGAAGGTCCTAATGAAAATAAAACCTCATGACACGTTTAACAATTCAGAAAACCAAGTCGGGCGATACAGTACGAGGAGAAAGACTTCAGGAGCGTTGTCTACGTTCTTTCACGACCGAACACGTAACACCCTGTAATGAATCCTCCCCATGGATGAAGTGTTCATGGCAAAAGAATAGTGACAGCGAGAGTGACTGTATGTGAGAGTGTGTCAGAGTTGTGTACAAGTCACTGTGACTATCCGGAGTCCTTCGGGTCTGACGAGGGGGAGGAGGGGAGTGACAGGAAACTGACACAAGCTGATTGCAAGGTGCGGCAGAGCCCTGCCTGAACGGATCAACGGCAGAAGCAGTTGCCTCGGCTGCTGCAGTACGTCGATGATGCTATCCTGATGACTGACACTCAAAAATAGTATCTGAGCTGGGCAGTAAATCGCTTGAGAGACGTGCGTACGAGGAGGATAAAGAGAGTAGATGCAAATGAGGACGAGGGTTCTTGTGTCTGCAAGAGAAGGACTCGGGGGGGAGTGTTATGGTACCATCAGACAGTCTACCATCCCAGGGACTGGAAGCTGTGAGCGAGTCTTCGTACTTGGGAGCAATGTTAAGTAAGAGGAGAGGGGATGTAGGTGAAGAGCAGCCCGGTGTTGTAGGAGCTCTGATGAATAGGCAGGATATGCACCTACACAAAGGGATACAAAGGAATGTCTGTATGGCTGTAACAGACTACCCAGCGCGGTAGGTCCAGGTAAAGAATGGAGAGAGTAAAGATGAATAACCTATGGTTGTAAGACTCGAGAAAATTGGTTTGGCGTTGATGTGATTTGCTGCCTTTTCAATGTCCGCAAGATATTACACTATTGCGAGAGCCAATGAGAATCCTAACACTGTGGTACTTATTACCATTTGAGCTTTGTCTCCTCTTTATATCACTGTGAATCATTGTCTTTTAATATCAAAGAAATACACTTCCTCTTCTGAGAACATGAATATCCATAGTAATGTATGGGACACGACTCTCCTTCATTTGTAGTTGGGTATGGACTGACAGCAAGTGCAGTGACGTAAAGCCAAAATCCTGGGTTCACATACACTCTAAGTCTTAGAATGTTAACTTGCCAAGTGTGTGTGTGTGTGTTTAGAGCAAGTAATTTGCTTCGAAGCCTTACGATAATGTAATAAAGACAAACGTTTAGTTCGTATCTCTATCCAAACATTTGTCTGGCTTGATGCCGCCGCATCAGAGATAAAACGGTAAGTGCTACTCGAGCCACGAGATATGCTCGTGGTGTCTCCACGCATTGAGGGTGCCATGAACTGCGTCGCTGCCCCACTCATCGATGACCTGCCATGCGTGGCTAATAATGCGTGACCTGTGACGAGTAGGACTCAAGAAAACAAAAAAAGTAACCCATACGACGGGGCCTAGTACGAATGTTGCGGCTGGAAATCGATATGAAAAGTAAGGAATGATATACTTTCTAGAACAGATTCATTTTTTTTTTTTTTTTGCTTTTCTCTAACCTCATTCAAACCCCAGCAGCCCTGGCAAGGGTGACATATAACCCCAATGACACCAAGGGAGCTGAACTGGGCCATAGGGTGGGTGAGGGGGTGGCTAAGGTCCTGGGTGCATTGAGGACTACGTAGAAAATGGTCACAGTTTGTGATAATAAAAGTCCCGAAGGTGTTGTATGAGAGAGAGAGAGAGAGAGAGAGAGAGAGAGAGAGAGAGAGAGAGAGAGAGAGAGAGAATACAGAGGGGGATTGGAAGCGCTGGACGTGAAATGTCTGAGGAAAATACAGTATGTTGTATGAGGATGGTTGATCGATTAAGAGAAGAACGAGTAAAAGAAAGGTGTCGTAGTAAGAAATGTGTATGAGACAGCTGAAGTGGATGAGCTGAAACAGTTAGGACAAGAGGAGAGGATGTGAGGATAGGACGACTAAGAGTGTATACATGTCGGAAGTGATGGGAATAAGGAGAAGGGGTCGGGTCAAAGATAATGCCATCACACCAAAGGATTATGCTGTTTGTGCTCAAAGGTCGTACCAACGTGTTGGAAGGGATTAAAATTAAGCTTTACATCCTTCAATAGTGACCACCTGAATATGAAAGACCCAAGTATATGGTCCGTGTGAAACACGAGATTGGAAAAAAAAATATAAAGGAAGACTTGAAGCTACCTTTCTGATACACAAGTACCGATTGTTAAGGCCATACAAACGGACTGGGGTAAGAGGAGATGCCACATCATGTAAAGAAATTAGATCATAACAGCAATGATAATACTCAGTGGTTAAGACACCTGGAGAGATGTGGACTCGTGACGTATCAAAAAGGAAATAAAAATCACGAAACTGGATAAAGAGAATTAAATATACGTGACACGAATAACTGAACAAAACTGTAATGACATTAACACACACATGAAGCTAATCTCTACGTGACTATGAACTCTGACCCCAAATTCAGCTACGGATCGACGTGGTTATTGTTATGCTTCGTATCAAAGCTGGACTGGAGCCGACCTTGCCTTTGTTGCGTGTCTGTTAAGATATCTTTAACTCGGATCTATAACCGACGAAAAGAAAATATGCCGTCCATCATGGCCGAGACGTGCAGAGATTTGACCCACCCACCCCCCTAAACTGGGTCTTTCAGAAATGTTTTAGGATCTAAACCCGTAAATCCTGGTCGTCCGGAAATGTATCAGACTTTGACTCCTTTTATACCTAGGTCGTCCATAAACGTTTTAGGATTTGAGCCTGTACACCCACGGCGTTCGGAAAGGTATTAGAATTTAAACCCTTAAGCCTGGGTCGTACAGAGACGTTTTAGGATCTGACCCTCTAAACCCTAGTCGTCCTGAAGTGAACTAAAATCTGACCCCCTAAACCTAGGTCGCCAAAAGAGTACTAGGATCTGACACCCCTAAGAATAGGTCATCCAGAAAAGCACTAGAAGCTAACGTCCTTAAAATGGATAGCCCCAAAAGTGACAGCCCTGAACCCCCTAAAAAAAAGTAAATGTAAACATGCTCTAGGATTTGATTCCCTAAATTTCTGCCATCCAGAAATAGATGAGATAACTACCAGATCAGCAAACGTATTGCTGTACGGTCGTTATCTTTATAGAGTTATCTTTCTCCTCTTCCGTCGATGATAACGGGATATCATTTTTCTTTGACACTTCCCTGTGCTACGAGTCATCCTCTCGACCCCGTAAAGTGTGTCCAGTGATCTTTATTTCATTCTTATACACAATTCGGTACAGCTTTGGCTTAAATATATAATTCCCTGCGGTAGGGGCTCTCATCAAGTCAATGAATTCTTAGCAGTGTAGTTATAACCTACAGCTTCATTCAGGCAAGGGTGGCGAGAATGCACTGAGGAGGTCTGTGGTGGCTGTGGTGGATGTGAGACGACCACCTGAATTATGTTATTGTTTCAGTGGTTATCTGAGCATTATAAGATGCCAGAGGAAAGCATTTCCAACCCTCCTTGAGCATGACATCATGGCCCTCGAATACGACGGCACGGTGGCCCTATCTTTCACCTGACTCTTAAGCCACTCTGTCCAAGGGTCATGAGGTCTTTCCCCAAAGTGTCTTTCCGTCGTGCTCAAAGTGCCGTATTGTCGTGCTCGGGTGCCATTCCGTCGTGCTCAAAGTGCCGTACAGTCGTGTTCAAATGAGAATACAATCTTTGCACAAGCTGTTCTTTATTCTCTATTTCTTCCGCGCAATGAAACCGCCAGACAAGGAGACTACCAATAAGTTCACGAAAACGAAAACACGAACGATGAAGACATAGCGCGTGCGTCGTCGTCAGTCTCTCTCTCTCTCTCTCTCTCTCTCTCTCTCTCTCTCTTTCGTCGGCGTGGGGTGAGGAGGGGTCAGCTCCGCGCTAGCAGAAAACCACTCGAGTGGTAAACCTCAAATAATGGGATCAAGCCATTTGTGGTTCAGCAAGCCACAGCTACACCGGGCCAACAGCGATGATCTACGGTATATTCTCTGGTATTCCAGAGTCCAAGGGTTACGGGCAATTCTTGAAAAATGAGGATGAATAAATCTGAAACGACGCAGAAATGACAGTATTAATCAGGCAGGTTACGATGATCCCAAATTACGTAAGGGATAAGGTGATGGATGGTCTGCAGCTGTCAAGAAACGTGCGATTGTTCTGAGCGTGTTGTTTTGTGTGGCTTGTACCTTTGTAACCTTTGCTTTCCTATGAGTGTTACTTATGACATGAGCGTCAAAATGCCTCCACAAATTAAGAGCAAAACAGTTCCCCGTATCATCAAAAAGGGTTCCCACATGTCAGAATGATTCGACAGGTCATTATGAAAACAGTTCCACAATTCGTCTTTGGGAGGACTCCACACTGACAAAGAATCAAAGTTCCACATATCACAAAAAAGATAACTTACAACTGAAACACGTATGAGATAAATCTGCAATGGGCAATCCTTTTAATTTCAGCCTTGAATGTCCACATTTCCTATGCACATATGGTATGGCCTATTTACCGTTTGCCCTAAGACACACCCATATCTGAATTACATCTCTTGATAACACACAGCTGTGCCCATAAATGTGTGAGCAACACAACACGCCATTTATGTAATCTCACGAAGCAATTCATCTCTAAAGATAAAAAACACATATGCATGTACGTCAATGCTCCTTGCATAGATAAATAAACGCACACTTATCTAATCTGTCAATGCCTCGTACCAACAGATAAACTGCCTAAGTCAAAGTTAACCTCAAGGTAAGAAATCTCACTGATCTAAATCTCAGTAAATATTCAGTATAAAACTGACGACAGACTGATACAAAATTTGCAGTAAGTAATCCTGAAGTGAAGACAGATACAACGACTTATTCTAAGGTCCTAACTTAATTCGAAAGAAAAAATTTAGGGTCTCTACCTTTCGTTCATTATCCTCGGGCATTCTGGATGCGTAAAACTGCTTATTTCTGATCCGTTTTAGTCCTCTCAGGGGCAGAAGGTATATGTTGCACCTACTGATCCGTGAAGCAGCCTTGAGCAACAAAAACAAAAGCTTAGATCCCTGAAGCAGCCTTGAGCAACAGACAAAAGTTTAGATCCCTGAAGCAGCCTTGAGTAACAGACAAAAGTCTAGATATCTGAAGAAGACTTGAGCAACAGACGAAGTCCTATCGCCTCTGTTTGTTTGCTTAGCGAGGCTGAACAACTTTAAAATTCATGTGTTCGACTAAATATGCATACACGTCTTTCACTCGTATCTATGAACAACCTTATTATTCATGTCTGCATCTACATATGCATTCGAGCCTTACATTATATATCTAGATATATAATGTACCCATGTTCAGAGCCAGATAACCTCGCTCAATAGGAGGGAAAGAAAATATCGAAAATAAATGCAGTAGCGCGAGTGTGTGACTGCCACTTGGTATTCAATGGTTTATATTGATGGCATGTTTAGTCAGATTCCTGCCATGGATGACGAGTCAGCTGAGCGGAGGGACGGCCTCCCAAGCCAGTCCCTGTCCTCCTTGTCGCTGGCCTCCTAGCACGGCCTTGTCCTCCACGTTGCTGTCTGGCATCCATCCCAGGCAGGATCCGTGCTCCTCCCTCGTGGCCTCCCAGCCAGAACCTGTCCTCCTTGACCGTGGCCTCCAAGACAAAGAGGCAGTTCTCCACGACCGTGGCCTCCTAAACCAGGCCCCCTCGTTCTCCTTGTTGGTGGCCTCCCAGCCCGGCCTTGTGCTCCCCCCCGTCCTCCTCGTTGGTGGCCTCCCACGCTCCATTACACAACCCGCAGCATTTGGGGTACAAGACAAATTTGGCTTATTGCCCGGTTATGCTACGAAGACTTTTTTTTATATTCTGTTATTACCAACTCCATGAAAGTTATCCCTCCCTATGAATAATATATATATATATATATATATATATATATATATATATATATATATATATATATATATATATGACCATTCTGAAAACATCTTTTGGCGACGGATCTTTAGAGTATGAATTACGAAGGTACGTCAGTATACAAGCGAGTATGAGAGAGTAAACTAGTGTGTGGTTCAGCAAAGATACTTAACCGGTAGGTACATGCTTCGGGGAAGTGCAATTCAAGAGGAAGTTTTGATTGGTAGATTACAATAAGGAGCTCTTAAAGATCATTTGTCCCTATTGGTTAACAAGTTATGCGTTTGGTGAAAGAACGACAACAAGACAACAGGATAATTGTAATGAGGAAAAAGATTACCCAGTTATCCTGAATAATGAGAAGATGAGGGAGGAGACTGAAAAAGACACGAACGAAGAATTACTTCATTAATGAGTGTGTCCATCCTCTTCCTCACTCCCTCACTCATCTAACTATCCCACTGACCATCCTCTTCCTCACTCCCTTACTCAACCAGCTACCCCCAACACTCAGCAGTTCCTCTCCCCTACCGCGAGACACGATTACTCAACCGTCTGGTCACACATCGGCTTCGATGATTGATTCTACTGGTACAAGATACGAACGAACTGCATATATACGACAAGACACTAAGAGAGTGAAAACAAACTAGCCCACGAGTACCTAAGACGAGATACTGTCGTAAGAAAGAGAGTGGGAAAAAGAGAAAATGGTCAGTACTCACTATTATCAGGTCAAGACTCTCGGGAGTCTTCCCCAGCATCCCAGTCATTTGATTACCACTTCACCAGGTTTGACCAACAACGCCATCAACCAACCCAGGTAGTTATCACCAGCACTTCATCGCTAATAAGCCGGTCTTCACCATAACCAACGGCAGTTTTCACTTGCACCATATCACATCCCTCTTCAGTCTTCACCAACAGTTTCACCAGTTTTCCAGCACCAACCACAGCAGTCTCCACCACCGTCCTCACCAGTTTCCACCACCGTCCTCGCCAGTTTCCACCAGCACTCAATCACAACCTCACCAGTTGTTTTTTACAAGGGCAGGTCCGTCTCGAACGGCTCCCCGGGGTCTGGGCATGCTTCACATCGCTTACCTGGGCGCGCTATCGGAGGACAAAAACAGTTTATTGGACATTAACGTCTGATTTGATACAAACAGCAGGACCGAATGGATGAGAGTGTCTGTTGTGATATTCATGTCAGGATATAATAGGCCAATAGAAGGCAATAACTACGTACAGCTGGTACGAAATGTGGCCAAGGGCTGGTGAATAAAATGAATGACTTTCTTCAACGTTCGAATACGTGGCGTTTAGAACCGTAAATAATTCAGAGACACTTCCTTTCAGATCTTCCTCAGGCACGTATATGCTATGCTTCATGGACATAACATTAAAAGCAAAAAGTGGTTCTTGTCTCTCGAGAGGCGATTCGAATCCTCAATGATTTACGTCCCAGCTCTACCGAGAACTCATCGACGAAATTGATGGCAATTTGCAACATATCGGGTATGAATATTTCCCCGCGTCGCATGATGAGGCCCACTGGTGTACAAGGCAATCACTCGTGCGCGGATCTTCTCGCCGTTAAATATTCAGAGGCGGTCGAATATCAATCCTGGGTGGAAGGGGCATCGACGAGCACCGAAACCGCTTCGACTCCTCTGGGTTCGAAGCACGGGGGATCGGTTCGCTCGTCGAAGGAAAGACGACATACAAAATGTCTCAAGGGTCCAGACTCATGCATGGGCAACTGAAAGGATTCTCAAACTGCATGCCATGACCTCGCATACGCATACCCATGAACACGAAGGAATCATGGGCATGTGTACGCAAGTTCATGATATGCAATTTGATCACTTGTTGAAGTAAAGGTAAGCAATGAAATATACCTACGAGTCCAGACAATCATTTCTTTTTTAGACCCACCCCCCTCGCATGTCATGTACCATCCAGACTCCTGCCGAAGGATTATTGATGAGGTACTGGTCGTCCGGAACGGTTAGTGGGAGGGCAATATAGATGGGTTGGGGACAGGGAGACTGGGTGAGGAATGTGGGACAGTATGAACCGTGGATGGGATGCGAGACGAGTGATCAGTTAACGTGCATGTGTGTGTGTGAGTAACCAGGTATTTGTTTAGTATGGGGAGAGAGTACCACACTCGTGGGGTTCCCATCACCTAACCTCTTTAAACTCTTACGTAGATTTCGCCATTCTAGCAGAGCTAGCGCGTGGCGCTCACCGCAGGAAAATCTAAAACCCAAACAAAGAGTCGTACGAGATACATATCGAGTGTTATGCTCAAAACAGAGAAAATCTGTGTTCCTGAAACGAATGCCAGCGACGCACGATTTTGTGAAGTGGAAAGAAAACAGACAGCAACCTGGGCCAGGGAGGGGAATTCGATAGCAATTTTGCCAGCTACTGTAGTGCTGGGTCACCGCGTGGCCGTCACAAACCCTCCCCTATACCCAGGGGGCTGTGACAACTCCCATTGGTGGTTGCTTCTGTGTGTGTGTGTGTGTGTGTGTGTGTGTGTGCGTGTGTGTGTTTTATTGTGAAACTACGTATTTGTAATTACCTGTTTCTCCATTTTGGGGAAGAGAAGAGTTTTACGCTCGTGGGGCTCAGTCTCATGTACTTTTCTGTACCATCAGGAAAGGTTTCAAATCTTTGAAAATCCCTGGCGTCCACAGTCTCCTTGCTCAGACCGTCCCGACCTTCCAGTACTCCTTACGCTAAACCAAGTGTTTCTTTTACGTCCCTTTTAAACCTTCCTCTTTCTCAGCTTCCGATCACGGCCTGAGGTACCTCCGGTGCTCCATCACGTGAAGAGCTGTTCACTATCATCACTCATTTGATTTAAGAAACTTAAATGCTGTTTTCAGGTCCAATACCATCTTCCAGTTGTCCACGTGTGGATGAGGCATAAAGGTGTGACAACTACTTGGGTCAAGGGAGTGACTCACCGAACAGCCTTCATTAGATGACCAGGTGGTCGGTGGCTGCCAACTAGCTTCCACCTACCTACCTCCCGAGAAGGAGTACATGAGAAAGATGGATAACATAAGGCCAGTTGTCTCATGTCTAGATTATCTGTTCCTAACCAACTTCTGACTATTGTTATTTCCAATCTAAGTGGATGAGGTAAGGATAGAACAGTAGAAAGGCTCTCCCTCCACTCCCTCCGGACACAACAGCCGGAAGAAAAAAGGATAGAAGGAAAACCCATGCTTGTGTGAAGTACACTATCCCATCCTGTGTTGCACTTCACTACACTCTCGTTTCTATCATTTTGTACAGTATGTTATTCAAATCATGAATACAAAAAAAAAAAGGGGAATTAATGTATATATTTTTTCTTCTTTCCTTCTATTCATTTAGCAGGTACCAGAGCTGATGAAAAATGTGTAAAACCGGTTTTTAAAGGTATTCATGATGTATGCATTAACAACGTCTGATGGTAATTTCTGCCAATGTTTAATGCATCGACTTGCAAAGAACATTTTTCCCAAGTCAATAATGTTCTGCCTATATTTTATGCATCGACTGGAAAGAACATTTTTTCCCTTGTCAATAATGTACCTTTTAGCTTTAAGTTTCACTACGTTTGTCCTACTAACTGCATTATCATGTATTTCAAAGAGGCCATTGTGATTTACGTTGTCAAATTTATTCAGATTTTTGAGAATATGTAAAAGGTCACTTAGAAACCTACGCTTCTTATGAAAAGAAAAATAATCTTTTTTCGTAAAGCAGATATCTCAAGACTTGGAATCAATTTTACTTGTTCTTTTTTTTTCTCTCATCCTTAATGTAGTTCAGGGACCAGAATTAGAGTGCTAATTCAAAGCGTGAACTTAAAGCATGAAAACATGAGACAGATTTTTTTCCGGTGTTTTGAGGTCGGATGTTCACGAAGATAAAAATCTATCAATCATTTGCTATACTTATATGCTGCATTACAATGCTGCTGATAAGAACTCCAAGACCTTTCTCTTCTTTTGCTTTAAATACCTGATTTCCTAATATATGTGATAGCTGAGCATGTCATTCTTATCGCAAGAGTGCATAACTTTACATCTGTATACGTTAAATATTCATCTCCCATTTGTCTGGCCACTAGGATTACTTTGCCCACATCAGTCTATATCATTTCACAGTCTTGCTTGTTTACAGTTCTACCTCCTAGTTTTGTATCATCAGGAAATTTGGAGATCCTAAATACGAGGCCAAATTCTAGGTCATTAATGTATATCATGAAAAGATTAGGGGACCAAGGAACGACCCTTGTGGTAAGCCACTCCTCACATTCATAACCAGGTGGAGACTTCGTCACTTGAAACAATGTTCCGCTCTCCTTCGGAGGGAAATTCACTTATCCATATACACGGTTCAGTTAATCCATACTTAAAACCCTATGACCCTTTAACATGTATGGTAATCGAAAGCTTTTTGAAAGTCTAGAGGAAATTGCATTAATGTGTGCGTCTGACCCCCTGATATCATGTATTACACTGATATAATCTTACCAGAAAAATTTGTTAGACAAGGTCTTATGTTGCGGAAGCCATGATGACTGTCCAAAATAATTCATGAACTGGAAATTCTACAATTCTGTCTCATCTTTTCCTTCGTTTTACCCAAGAGAGACGTGGGGATAATAGAGCGGTATTTCAAAACACATTTCTTACTTTCTTTCTTATATATGTAGGGGTGATATTTGCCAATTTCCAGTCTTCAGGTACCTTACCTTCAGTGATTTGAGAGAGAGAGAGTGTGTGTGTGTGTGTGTGTGTGTGTGTGTGTGTGTGTGTGTGTGTGTGTACAAGATTTTACCCCAAAAAACAGAGCCAGCGAGTAGCGTTCACCGTATACCTTGCCTGATAAATATCAATCTGAATGCCACCACGCACACTGCATAATTGTCGATCCTGGGCTCATCTGGAAATGCCTTCCACCATATGTCAAGTTTTCTCTTAAATGTTTCTGAAGTTATTCCAAGCATGTTCTATTTCTTTTGGTATCATTCTGAATGATCTTTCACTTTATTTTGGAAGGCTTTCGTATAATTTTGCCTGACTTCATTTTTGTTTATTCCATGGTATCATTCCAGACTTTAAGGCTCTCTTCCTCATTGTCCAAGCTCTAGAGGAGGGGCAACAACAAGATGGTACCAGATACAAGGAAAGGCTAAAGGCTTTAAATCTGCCGACCTTGGAAGACAGAAGGGTGAGGGGTGACCTGATCACAATGTTTAAGCTTTTAGAACATCGATGACGTGCGCAGTGAACAGCTCTTCGAGAGATGAAGACACAGGGCAACCAGAGGACATGAAATGAAATTAAGCATGAAACTTTATAACAAAAAAATGTAATTAAGTACTTTTTTAGTATAGAGGTGGTGGATGAATGGACCATAATGTCTGAGAACATGGTTAATACAGAGAGCACACACAAATTTAATAAGAGAACGTTTAAGGGACGGGGCCCCATGAATGTAAAACTCTCTCCCCTTACAGTACAAATAGGTAATTACAAACACACACACACACACACACACACACACACGCACATACACACACACACACACACATACACACACACACAAAAACACACTACACACACACACGAACAAACCAAAGACGACAAAAAAAGAAAAAACGCATGTGAAGAAAGAAAAATTATACGTTGAGACTTGTCAAGCAACAGCAAAGAGTAAAAACCTAAGTAATTTTCAATAGCGCAAAACACTCTCATCACAGCGCACGACGTATGCAAACACTCTCGTCTTTGATCTTGGGAGCACACGTAGTCATTTGCGAGTCAAATTGTAAATTAGGCGGAATGACACAGTGTACTGCATATGGCTGTATCGTTGTGCTTTGGCGCATAACAAGTCTCATGCCTCAGGCATAAGCCAAGGGCACGCTCGCAAGCGATGCCTCATTATATAAAGTGATCCAACGAAACGTGGCTTAATAATCTGTGGTGAAACATGAAACTAAGCAAAAAATGAAAAAAAAAATATTAGGAGTGAATTACTGGTATGAGTGAGAAAAAAACGGTTGAAGTTTTTGGGTGTATTTTCAATTATTATTATCATAATTACTATCATCATTATTATTATTACTATTATCATTATTATTACTATAATCATAATCATTATTATTATCATTATCATTACTATTACTCTTGTTATAATACTTAATTTGTTTTCCCGTCAAAGAGAATCAAGGTCAGGATCAAACGAATCATGGGTTCACTTTTGCACACACCCAATCCAATCTTTATCTGTCATGTATACCGTACCAAAAACCAGGACCCACCATCGACAGCCAAGCACCGCAACCACTTCGTACTTTATCTCCACCACTTCATATGCCCTAGTTCGGCATGGTGACACTTACGTCGCCCCCCATACTCCACAGCGGTCCAATCAGTTCTAACCAAAGCACGCCTCACGCCCTCCTTGACAGCTCAAGGCCCCAGTGACTATAAGGAAGGGTTTCTGAAGTTAGGATACTGGTAGCGGTATGCTGGAGGGCTCAAAAAGTTCTTTACTCCATCCTTCCATCTCCTTCTCCGTCTTGCCCTTCCACTTGCTCCCTCTAGTTCTGGCACGTGGCTCCTCTTAGCCGGTCTGACTTCACTCATCTTTTCCATATGTCCAAACCACTTCACCACACCCTGGTCGGCCCTCTCAACCAGACTACGCTCAGTACCACACTAACAGTCCATACACAAACAACCTGTCTCACACTACATAACAACATCCTTAAGTATTTCGTCTCCAGCATATCCAGCACCATCCTTTCCTTTGGATTCAATCCTCAACGCTCTGTACAGCACTGACAGGAATGTTATATCCTCAAACTCAGACCCTTTTTCCATTCTATTACTTACTTCAGACCACATGATTCCATCCACTGGCATATCCATCCCTCCCAGGTACCTAAAACATCCCCCTTCCTCTAAGTCTTCCCCATATAAACATACACTCAAATCTCCCTGTTCTATAGTTCGAATAATCATATTTTCCCCCCCATGACCTTATCCAAGAACACTATGAATGCATTTTGCCAGTCTTCTGGCACCTCACTATGGGCCTCACGAACTGAGTAACCAATGAATAGCAATGTCAGTCCATTATTCTGAGAAATTCAGCCGTAATCCCATCCACTCCTGCCGGTATGCCACACTTCATCTTGTGTAATGTTTTCATGACATCCTCTCTTTTTACCATAACATTCGCCATAAGTGTCTCACTCCTCAGTCTAGCATTGGTTCCCTTTCTCATGCAGTGTATGACAGCAGTATCTATCAAGAGTACAAGGGTAATATCTCTATCTACCTACCTATCTCAATCTATATTTCAATCTATACAGTAATATATATATATATATATATATATTTTCATACACACATATTCGCCTTTTCCCGCGTAAGCGAGGTAGCGTTAAGAAAAGAGGACTGAGCCGTAGAGGGAAAATCCTCACTTGGCCCCTTCTCTGCTCCTTTTTTGGAAAAGCAGAAACTGGAGGGGAGGATTTCCAGC
>JAYMFT010074202.1:0-14485 GCA_038088735.1 Panulirus argus
ATATATATATATATATATATATATGTGTGTGTGTGTGTGTGTGTGTGTGTGTGTATACAGAGAGAGAGAGAACGGGACTTAGAGATTAACTTGGCAGGAGTATAAAATCAAATAAGCCACGAATGAACCTGTAACAGTGAGATAAGAGCTGACTATACCAGACCTTTTTTTTTTTTTAGTACAACTCAAAAACCCCACAAGAACGATGCTGGCAACATTTACCAACGACTGTATCCAACTGTAATGTTCCGTTACATGAAACACGAGCCGGGTCTCCTTTGCTGCTGCTGCTGCTTAATGTAAATTCATCTCATATGGAACACGAAATTGGGCGGCGGTAGGTCTCCATGATACGCAAGACATACGAGACCAAAGAGAGATGGGGGGAGGTTAGGTTAGGTTGGTGGGGAGGTAGTGGTCTCGCTGTGGCTGGAGTAGGGTGAGTGATCAGGAGGGGGAGGATCATCCGATTGTGCTCCCCGCGTGATGTACTCCGAGATTTCAGTTACACAGGGGCAGAAAATTGCCCTGGAAAATGAGCTGTCAAAAACACCCACCAGTGTTATGACGAGGAGGGAGGGAGACTCGCTTCCCTCACCCCTCACCCTCCACCCGCTGTGTCTGCTGGCCCTGTATCTTCCTGTTATTGATGTCTGTAGTGGAGTTTGCAGGGCAAGAATTGATACAACATATGTGTGCAACTTCTCTTGTTTTATTCTGTCTTCCGTATATATATATATATATATGAATGAATTCGTGGACTTTTTTACTGTGGTAGGTATTTTGGTGTCTTATTGCGCATCGTTAAATGAAGCCGTGGCAGTAAATAGTTCCTCTAGTCACCGAAGTAGAAAAACGTAAATGATTTTTTTTTTTATCTGTGTGCTGGAGGCGGCTAGGAGGCTACAGGCACGGACTTTATGAAGTCCGCGTCAAGGCCGAGCCTTAATTGAAATGTGGAAAGGGTTAAATTGAGGGGGGAATTAAGGGGAGAGGAAAAATATTTTAATGAGATTTGGTGGAAATAGAAAAGTTGCCTTTTATAGATGGGCATTTCGTAGTTGTTAGGAAAGACATGAGGGGATACTGAATTCCAAAGCCTCTCGGTGTAGGAAATGAAACAAATATCACAACGGCCCATTCTTTAGTTGCCGACGGCTGCCACACAGTAATTAGTAGTTTGGCGAGTATGATGTGGTCTAGTTGAAGGCGGGGTGCACGCAAGCAGCCGACTTTTAGAAGCAGGAACCAAATCAATATCTATAGAAAAAGGAAAATGAACCAACTTTGCGGCTTAAGGCCAGTGAGTGAAGATTCTAAGTCAGGTTTGTAGAGTAGATAAGTCGGATGCTTTGAACTCGACTTAGTCTAGTAAGTATATAGAAGTAGAACCTCCCTTGATGTGAGAGCAGGATTCTGTCCAAGGAGAGATCAGTCCTTTGTGAATAATCGGAGCAGTTGTCCAACATAGAAGAATTTACGACGTTTAAGTAGGACTTCCATTTCCTTACACGAGACAGACCTCGCTATTTATGTAAAGTGAGGTTTTTCAAGATAGGTTAGATATTGCGGTGATACCCAGGGTGTTCATTACGTTTTGAGTCCTCAGTAATCAGATTTAGGAGTACAACTAATTTTCTGAAGCTGTATATATATATATATATATATATATATATATATATATATATATATATATATATATAATGCCAGATTTGTTGTTTTTATTTTCCTGTGGATATATGAGAGTCCAGCGAGAGAGATTTTTGGAGAGGTCTTTATTCGTGCGTTATGTGGAATTTGAATCATTCATGGAAGAGTGTTCCCCATACGAAGCATTGAGGACGGCGTTGTATAACATTTCTCTAATGGTCGAGGAAAACGAGACTCTGTTCGCGTTTCGTCTTTATATATTTAGCAAGGAAAGTTCGTCCCCCAACCCCATCCTCCGGACCCCTTTTCACATTGCAGGAAAACGGAGCTCTTGCAAAGGAGAGGCTAAGCTTAATGAACACGCGGAAGGCCTGACCTGTAGGGCGAGAAGGCGCTAATGAACTCCGGAGACCTGAGACCCACTAATGAGATTCTAAGAGGTTTGAGGAGACATCGCCGAACGTTGCAACCGCCCGCCCGGGGCTCATCTCGTATGCACTTACTGGCGATACAGGAATATTCTTATTGTACTTGAGGAAGCTTAGATGGGAGTTTGATAGCGTATAGAACTCTTATGTCTCTGGGTTTGTAAAGCATTGGTTCGATGAGGAGAGTGCTACCGCTACCGTGGCTGCCTCTACTGATTAATAAGAAGGGGGTGGGAGTAAACTGCTTGACTGTTGCCTGAAGTTGGAAAATTGGTTTTAAGATTATTTCTTCTCTCGCGGTGAGTGTTAAGCGCCAGCCATAACATATAGCATAACTTCATCTCTCTCTCTCTCTCTCTCTCTCTCTCTCTCTCTCTCTCACACACACACACACACACACACACACACACACATCGCAGTGTCGTGCAGTGCAGTGGTTAGCGTTGCGACCCACCAATCTAACGGGTCCATGTTCGAATCCCGAACATGACAGCCGGTTCACAGTCAACCCAGCTATTCACCCTCCCCTTTCAGGATGGGGTCGATAAATGGGTGTACCTAGCGTAAGCTGGAGTGTATATATATATATGTGTATATACGTAACATTAAGACATAGTACGTTTACTAGGTTTAAGAGACGGCGACAATGCGTATGAATGTCAGACTCCATCTTCGTACACAAATGGTAATTGAATAGTAATCATGATTAGGAAACCACACCTTTGAATACTAATCAAAGAGTAATCACACGTGAAATCAGCGACACTATTAGATAGTTATCAAATTGTAATCACATTATACCAACGACACCGCTGAATAGTATTAGAATAGTAATTACACATGAAACCAACGACACATCGTTGAATAGTAAACTAGCAGTAATCACACGTGAAACCATCGACACACCATTAAATAGTAATCATTTAGTAATCACACATGAAACTATCGACACACCTTTAAATAGTTATCATTTAGAAATCACAAGTGAAGCCAACGGCATCACCAAATAGTAATCACACACACATGAAGTCAGTCACGCGCCATTAGATAGTAGTTATATAGTAATGAAGTTAAGGACTTACCATGAATTGGTAATCAAATAGTCATTATACTTTTGAAACCAACCGTACACTATTTAAAGCTAGCTGTATTACTGATTCAGATTGTCATAGTAACCATTAAGTAATGTACCTGATACTTCCTGGTCAATGAATCAGTTTATGAAATAATGACTTGGACAGGATTAATCTTTTGCCTATTGTTGATTTGTTTCATTCATTTTCAATGACGTAACTTTGTTTAAAAGCATGTCTACAGTGAGGTGGAAGAAACATTTTTTTCCCTTTCATAAAATCAGGCCAGCTTAGGGTGAGAGATTTACTGAGGCCTGAGGAAGATTGCGTCTCCCTTGTTGTTGTTGATAGATAATGGGCAGGCCTTAGCCGGAGGCACGGGCCCTTAGGCCTCAGTTTGGTAAAGGCCTTTTATGTCTTGAGACGGGGCCCCTCCACACACTTCTTCGGCTCCTTGAGCGTGTCTGGAGACTGTCCTTTGTGGGCGAGAGGCGATGATCTTTGTCGAAATATCCTATCAGTTTACTTGTACTAAGAATAATTCATCTCATTTATTCGTTCCTTTTTTTTCTTTTTTGATTTAAGCGCTAAGTGAATCTTTGGGAAGGGTGGAGAATAGGGAGCATTATGGAATTATAGGGAGTATTCAGATACCTACATAGATACAGGTATTCGTACCTCATACTTACGCTACAGTTAACATTCACCATGCCATCCAGACTCTATTATATGTAAGTTTCCCTTCTTTATTTTTACGAACTTACATTTTCTGGAATATACCATAAACCTCTCCATAGTGAAAGAAATTCCCAAAATATTGAAAAAGGGAAAAAACGAAATCGTATTAAGAGTGATCCGTAAGAAAGCCTACATTTCACTTCTCTTCTGTACCAGAAAGTTTGTGCAACATTTTGAAAAGTGCTTTAGAGTGTCAGGTATTACTACTGCTGCCTTTGAAACTCTTAAAATATTCATGAGTCTCGCAGCTTATGCATGTGTTACTTGCAACATGTGAGAGGTAAAGCCCTCAGTGTTGCCACTACCACAAACCCGTCAGTTTGTTCTAAATACAAGCCTTCAGTGTTGTCACTAAAACAAGCCCACCAGTCTTTTCTTAGCACTAGCCTTTAGTGTTGCCCGTAACACAGGTCCTCAGCAGTGGCCCGTAACACAAGCCCTAAATACTGCCTCGTAACACAAGCCCTCAATGTTTCCTATAACGCAGGCCCTTTTCACATGCCCTCACTGCCCGTAACACAAGCCGCCTTCATTAAGGACTATACCGCAGTGGCCCCCAAACCCAGGGTCGAGACCTAGCTGAGGGTCACGAGGATGTCCCTGAGGGCTGCGGTTAGGTCTCGAGAAGATAAAAATATATTTGACAAAATTTATGAAATATTTTAATCACATAAATAGACTGGAGAATTCTGGGGAATTACGGAAATACTGACAACAGTAAAAAATGGATGTGAATCAGCCACCATGTATACTTGACACACGTTCGAGTCAGTCCAGTCTGATGCTCTTACTGGTGCGTCGTCACGCACTTGAAGGTGAAGCTTTTAACACTCGTCCCTCAGCACTGATGCTGCCACGTCCGGCTGAACATTCTGTGGCAAAATGGAGAAGGTTGAGGTCTTGGTTCCCTAAAAACAAAATGAGTTTTTTGCCTTCATCTTTCCCGTTAAAGCTGTGAAGACGATACACCGAATAAGGAGCAATGCCTGTTCAGAAGATGTATGACTTAATGTCCTTGAACGGGAAGATGTGGTCACGGGCAAGAATATGTGTGACCTTGAGCGAGGAAGTTCCACTATTTCCGCGTCCAAGGCCATATAGCCGTACAAATTTCCACACGGACGTTCGCTTGCTTTCCCCAATTTCTTAATAATTAATAACCTCTTTCGTGTGGTGTGTTTGTGCGTATGAACGTCGTGTGAACAACATTGTGTAGTGTGCATAGTGTGTTATACATCAGCCCTTTGGGTTAATAGGTCGAGAAAAGATTGTCTTTAGGGTCTCGATCAAATACGTTTGGGAAACACAGGTCTATAGCTCTAAAACCCAGGTCAGTGTTGCCGGTAACGCAAACCCTCAGTGCTGCCCGTAACACCTTTAAATACTGGACGTCAGTACACAGCTACGCTAAACTTAGTCAGCAGCAGTCTGAGGAGAGGTTCTATATTTCCTCAGTAACTTTAGCTCTATCGACTCATGAAACATTCAGCTTTTCGTTATGGGTCTTTTCGTCGTGCGGTACCTTTTGTTTGAGGTTCTCTGTACCCTAAAGAATCTGAAATTCGAACCTGTACGTCGCTTTGTTATGTTGATAAAAAAAGATCTGCCGTTCCTGGAATGTAGCGGTAATGAAATAGCAGTTGTTGAGGCTGAAGTAGCTATATCTAGCAATCTGTATGCGTGAGTTATACCTCTCAAGGATTTTGTTTGCAGATTAGAAAATCATATTAGAGAGAGAGAGAGAGAGAGAGATTGAAGAATGTTGTTTCTCCTTATAGGAATCGAAATCTAGAGACCTTTCCATGTCTTTCCCTATAACTATGACCTAACACATTTCAAAAGACAGGTTTTACACTTTCTTAGAAAAAATCGTAAATACTTTCCCTTGTCTTTTCTTTTTCGGTTTCATTATTTTCTCTATATTTCAATTAAGGCCCGGCCTTGATATGGACTTTTGTCCGTGACTGAAACCTTCAACATAAAAAAGAAGTTATTTGTCATAATGCGTTAAACCAGTCATTTAGTTGAGAGATCTGCCCTAATGTTTGACACCTGCAACTCCAGTATTACCGTGGAACATGTACTAACGATATCCCAAAAATACACGTGTCAGTTAAAAACTAAAATTTATGATAACGTTTTTAGGAATAAAAGAATTAAGAAATTTTACACTAATGCTAATTTAATAGACTGATGACATTTTTAAAGGAATCCAAAATATATAATTTTATGGAAATAATTTTATGTTTTTAGATGTATGTTAATGGAAGCCAAAATACATAATTCCGTGAATATAGAGTTTTTTAAGCTTTTATGTATCTACTCACGGTAAAAAGCGCTGAATAGCCATAAGATTATGTAGCGCTTTATATATTCTACAAAATCAAGTGAAATAATTCTTGGAGTGATTGTTGATGTACCAACTTTGCTGAAGTCTTCAGCAATATCATGCAACCTGTTGGCCAGACAGAGTTTACATATACATATTCCAACAGGATGATTGGTAGTTAACTACTGATAAGAATGATACTGAATAGTTGACAGATTTTTTTTTTTGACTGATTTGTCGGTAGTACATGGGGTCAGACAGACAGTACGAAGGGCCGTTGACCCATGTCGAGGTAAACTGTTTTGAACTTAAAAAAACTCCGTCTGTTGCTGTCTTTGTTTTGAGTGGATGAAGCAACTCTTGCTCTAGTATGCACTTAGTAGCGGATGTGTGTGAAAGACGGCTGGTTTTTAGATGGTTGCCATCGAAATAATCGGTTGATCACTGGGTAGTAGTAGATTGTTAATGAGTTCGTAACAAAATATACATTAAGCCTCTAGCTGACCATAGTGTCCCCGGTAGCACTATATATACAGTAGGTATCATAATTTATCGCATTCAGCGCATCCATATCCAATTTTTCTCCTCCGGTGTGTCCTTTTTTAAAGTTCATTTTCATTGTATCGTATGATTCTGGATAAAGTTCACAGATGTCAGCGAAAGGCAGTGTTATCCCGGAGTTTGAGTTCGAGTAGACACATCAGCGGTTGGAGAACCCGTAATCCCCCTTGCATGTCAGTGCATCATGAGCCTCATGAAGCTTCTGAATCCATTGTTCGTCACCAAGCCAAGGGATAAGACGGTACTTACAGAGCCAGCCGGCATTCAAACTGTAGATAAGACGGTATTCTGAGAGCCAGTCCGGAATTCAAAACTGTAGATTGACGATATGCAGGAAGCCAGCCCGGCATTCGAACAGTAGATAAGACGATATTCGGAGAGCCAGTCCTGCATTCGGACTGTAGATAAGACGGTATCCACAGAGCCAGTCTGGTGCTCGAACCGCACCAATAACCAAAGCTCTAGAGGGAGCGTCGTCTCCACCCACCTCCTCGGTAATCTCGGTTCCCTAATACGTGTTTGGGGAGGATCTGCTGGGACCCAGTTGTTTGCGCCTGGAGGCTCCCTCAGGGGCCAGCGGGATAGTAGCAGGAGGGACTTCGAGTGCCTCTGTGTATTGCTGGTCCCACTCAGCGGTCCGGGTCTGGTCCTCCTGTTGTTTGATGGAAGTACCTGATCGGAAGGCTGAAGTCTCTCCAGCTGTATTCACATAAGTGTCGTGTGAATTCTTTTAAATGGAAATCGAGTATATATTCAAGTTAATGGTTCTCTTTTTCTCTCAAATGAACAGAAATTTTAGCGAAGGTAGGATATATTTTCGTTGAATCTGATGCTCACTATTTGTAATGGGTATTGATATTTAAAAGAACAAAGATTCTTCTCTCAAATATTTTCGGTATGAATGGAAAAAGCGGCCCTGTTTACTGCTCTTATAATGAGCACTCCAGGAAAAATAATTTTTAGCCCCGAAATATCCAGTCGCAGACTTTATTCATTTACGTACTGATAATGAGGGCGAACTGGCCGGGAACTCGGCGTTCTGCCGCGTTTAAGTTAGCGTATTTTGGCGCCAGTCTTCCTTTACCGACCATTTTTATCTTCGAAAATATTTCAATCTGTGAAGGTACAAAGAAAGATGTATGCATATTCTTTGACACGGAAATACGGCCCTTGGGTCTGGCGGCAAGATCATATTAACCCAACGCTTAAAAAGGATGAGATCAGAGTCAATCTGACGTGCTTATCGGGTCGTACTGTCGCAACCGAAGGTCGTACCGTCGTATTCGAAGGTCGTACGTACCGTCGTACTTAAGGCTTGTGTGCCATCGTCCTCGAGGATTTTACAGTTGTTCTTAAGGGTTAGTAAGTAGCTCCCTGTTCCATCCGTCGTCATTGTCATGTTTTGAGTATGTTTATGTCTTTATCGATCCCATTGTTTGTGTGTTTCGCTTCACTGATCCTGACACTGCCTGTAGCAGGTGGAATACGAGGGAATGAATTACTACTATACACCCATCTCCTGCTTGTCGTAGACGGCGACTAAGAAGGGCGAGTTGTGATTGGGAGAGAGAGAGGCATCTGCGTATCTGTTTACGAATATGTACTCGTGCATGTGTGTTTGTATATGCTTATATGGGTGTGGGCTGTGAAGCACGATCAGTTCTACCTGCACGCCGAAGATAGTATAAAGGTTAACAGTGTTAACAGAAGTCGGCATCGCATTCCCTTCGCTGGTTACGTGTGCAGGCGTCCCCTTCACTTCCTGGTCTCTGTTATATCACAACAGAAGCAGTGTGTGTGTGTCGGACATTACCCCTTGATCCCTCGGGCGCTGCCGAAGGCACGAGCCTTCGCTCTTACGCCCTACCCAATTATCCTCTCTTATTCTAATATTTCGAACATCAGGGTTTATACCTTTGATGTTAGGATGCGTGTTAAAACAGCCAGCGTGTGTTTGTCTAGGTGTTGTGTGAGAGGTGTTAGAACAGCCTGCATGTGTGTTGTCCGAGGTGGCGCGTGATCCGGGATATCGCGAGAGGTTCCAACGACGGTTAGATCCGCTGGCCTAGAGGGGGGGGGGACTTGTTGATGGTCGGGGTGGGGGTGGGGGGTATCTCACGCGCCAGTCGTTTATTGCGCGGGATTGGCTTTTTCTTCCGAATCGGAGGCTTGCGATTGGCTGCTGGCCCCTGAATGGTTTGGAATCCGGCCACGATCTTGTATTCATGAAATGCTTAAAACAGCCTATGAATATTATTATTATGTCTAAGTTTATGCACGCACACACACACACACACACACACACACACACACACACACACATGCAGTGAAGTCTCTATTTCACATTTCATTATGATGTACATCTAACGCAGGGAAGGAGCGTGAATAACAGAACAAGTGATGGTACTGGGCACTGAACTGCAGTATACTAAGGGATCTGTTTTTAAGTGGAAGGAAGACAATAGGGCGAATATTATAAAGAGCCATGTCTGAATTTTTGGCTAGTAATCTCTCTCTCTCTCTCTCTCTCTCTCTCTCTCTTAGTTAGGAGGTGCAAGGGACCCCCCACCACGGTACTAACCGCCTGGGTATCGATATGGTTAGTGGTGAATGCAAAGTGAGGCAGTACTTCAGTGGTTGTCAAGTGTCACTCCTTTGGCCTAGGTAGCTGTCTTTTCTTCCTGCCTCACCCATCCCTGGGTTTGTGGCATCTGTCCGTGAACGTAAAAAGTCTCCATCTCGTACAGAACAATTGAAAACACGTAACTCACACGACTCGTTCTTCGTAACTATACTCTTCTGCAGTGAGCGCAACGCGCTAGCCCTGCCTTTTGGCAAAATCTCGTTGTAAATACTCCCAGATGATTAAGTGCTCCCTCTCGCACGGCGGAAACCTAAACAACTTTATAGTAACATTATTCATAGCTTTACTTCAGCGCTTGCTGCACACTGCATATATTTCCCGGTAAAGACTTCAGTGTTTTAATGTTACTCAGAAGTAGCCGTTTTAATGTTACTCAGAAGTAGCCGTTTTAATGTTACTCAGAAGTAGCCGTTCCTAAAACGTTTGTAGGACCTTCTGAAGGACACGGGTGGAATAGTTGATCGACTAACGTATTAACCCCCGTGGAGGTATAGAACTTAGGTCATTGGAGGAAATGGCTCGGCCCCTTTGGTGTAGAGTGGTTTAATGCCTTGAACAATTCCCTCTATCCCTTTGTCTGCCGAGTCTGTTTCGTAACTGAGGCCTGGAAAGCGACACCAGTTAACCATACTGTATTTCCAAATACTTAACCCCTAAGTAAGAAGTCTTTGCTGTTTTAGCATGTTCAGGGAACATAATAGCGTGAGTTCTTACAAAAAAAAGAGAATATTACGTAATCACTTGCTTATTATCACTATCTTCTCTTGAGGTGATGACTGCATTACTTCAGCCACTGACGAAGGTCATCTCGAGGTGTCATCTCAGAGTTGTTCTCGTCGGTAGGTAGGTAGGTCTACTGTCCCCTGTGGCTCAGCGCTCATTAATCTCTGCCTTTCACATCGTCCTTGCTGTCAGTCACATCAGTGTGGTATGTGCAGCGGTATTTCGAATTTATTACACAGCCTACCCTCACGCCATCTAATATCGGATGTCCTGTGTTGACACGCAAAACATCTGCCGAGGAATTTTGCTTTTAGCGTGGTCGACACCCGTTGACTATCAGTGAGCGGTGTGTGATGGAACGACTGCATGCACAAATATACACAAGGAAGAAATAAGTTGTAGGGAAATAGAGCATGAGAGGAAGACAAACAAGTAGAAGAATGAAAACTCGCGAGTATAGTAGGGGGTTTGAAAGGTGTACAAAGATCTGCCGTTGGGTTCGAGCGAATTGTTCCTGAAGCTGAATTATAGCTATAGTAATGTTGACAGAGAGACCGAATCTGATTTGTTTTCGAGAAAATGCTATTTATATTGGATAAGGAAAGCAAGTAGTCCTAATGTAGATCCTTGAGGTACTTCCTAGACAGTTTTTTTGACGTTTGAGGAAAGAGTACCGAGAGAAACGAATGTCTCCGGGCCGCGGCTTCTAACAGCCTGGTCGACCAACGACCCAATCCAACAGCCTGGGTCCAGCCCGGTCTGTGGGGTTCAAAACCCCGAAGACTACACCAGGTATCTGAGGTTAAGTATAGCGTTGGGTCTCAAAACCTCCTACATTTCTATAACAGGTGTCTATTAACCGCTTGGATTCTGAATAACTGGCCTTCAGCTTGTTTCAAAAATGCAAGCATTTGGTTTCTCTGACGTCAAGCAGTGGGCACGTGATGATATATCCTGAAGTGTGTACCATAGTTCAAGGGCTACCCTTGACAGCAGGCCACTGTTGTATGTTTCCCTCTAAACCAATCACTTTTATATGTGTATATACAGTTTACGTGTTTTATGGGCACCTGTGTCGTCCGTTATTGGTGTCCTTTTGTAATATATATATATATATATATATATATATATATATATATATATATATATATCTTATTTATTTATCATTATTTGTAAGATAGTGCATCACGTTTATTGAGATGAATACTAAAGTAACCAGTATTTTCCAGATGTTTACATGAACTTATGTATCCTTCCTTTGCTCGACTTGTACCTTCCATCTTCCTGTTACTGAGTTTTCAGTAGCTTGCTGTATTTGTTACAGTATACAATCCCACCTGATGTAGTTTATACCTTCTATTTCTTACTAATTTTATTATGTTATGCTTGCTTTCTTTGACCAAATCCCGTGCAGATTTTGTCTTAATCGCGACCCATTTTTCTCCTGTGCCTCGTGCAGGCGTGTGCCCCGTGCTGTGCAGCAACCACGGCACCTACGGAGGCGGTCTGTGCCACTGTGAGGTCGGGTGGAAGGGCCGCGAGTGTGACATCCCCGAGAGCGACTGCGAGGTTCCAGACTGCAACGGCCACGGCACCTGCGTGGACGGCACCTGCGTCTGCCAACCCGGCAGGAAGGGGGACCACTGCGAGATCGGTGAGTGTTGCGCACCTGACTGAGGCTTGTGTAGGATGTCCGAAGGGGTTCCGATGGGTATTACGAGGTGGTCCGGGAGGGTCTGTACAGGCTCTCATCTCTCGGGTTATTGCGACCACTGTGAGATTTAGCGGGGTGACCTGCAAGCTGTAGTGGCCACACGGTTTCCGTAGTTTTGCGTAAGGATTAGTGGCTTGAGATTCGGGAGCGGATGTGAACTGCATTGTTTTCTGGTATTTTTTCTACGACTCGGATGAAATTATATTGAAATAATTAACTATAATTATGATTTTAGTTTTAGCCTTAAGTTTGAGGATATTTCAGATGATTTTGGAGGACCGATTAAGGATGGGATACATTGGAAGGAAAAAGTTTACGAGTCAGGCTAGTGTGTATGGTAAAGTAATGAAGAATTATGTTAATTACATTAATTACATTAAAAATGTGTTAGCGAGCCTAGAAGCTGTACGTATTTGATCCTCCGTGAAACTGGAAATGGGCTCCTGCAGCTGCAAGGCAGCGCTACACTCAGTAGCAGGGTCAGGATGGACTCCTTTATGGTGAGAATTTCTTCGGCGTCTGCTGACGATGATACAGCCTCGCCAGAGATGACTCTTCATTCGCGGTGTTACTTGAAGAGGGTGGAGTCCGTTAGCCGTGATGGATGATATATGTATTTCTTGAAGAACTTTTCCTTTTTAAGAAGTACATAATGTCCCTGCTACTGGAAGCAGCGCATTCTTTAAGCTGGAAGGGCACTTGGGAAAAGGTCTTGCAACAATTATTATTAAATAGAAAATAAGGTGAACTATATATATATATATATATATATATATATATATATTATATATATATATATATATTGGATAATTCTTAATGCTCTTAATTGGTGCCAATAATCATGAATTACACTGACGCATATACCCTATGCAGGTGTCATTCCGTTTACGAGATTTATTGGAATGTTTTGAGGCCGTGAAGGTGAGGTTGGGTGTACTTGGTACCTCGCCTTCATCTCTGGGTTATGCCCAAGGGGCTCTGTATAATACATGATGGCCACAACTTTTACTTCTTCTTTTAAAACTTTGCTCATGAAGTATTCTCTGAGGTGTGTGAATCATATAATGATGAAATGGAATGTTTTATATATATATATATATATATATGTGTGTGTGTGTGTGTGTGTGTGTGTGTGTTTGTAATTACCTGTTTATTTTGTACGGGAAATTAGTTTTGCACCCAGGGAGCCTTATCTCTTGAACATTTTCTATCATACAACCTAGAAATCAATGTATGCTGTCAGTGCAACGATGTTCTCAGTCATTCTGTTCCATTAATCCACCATTTTTGTACTATAAAAGTACTTTCATTACCAAGCTTCTTGCTAAATTTCGTATTGTGTTCTGTGGTTGCTCTGTGCCTTCATCTCTCGAGGAAACATTCACCGTTCACGTCATCGATCCGTTTCCAAAACCTAGAAGTTATGGTCAGTCGGTCGCGTCCTTGTCCGTTCGTTATTGGGTTGTCTGGCGGTCGTGGCCTTGTTCGTCCCCAAAGTGCTGCTGACCCTGCACGTCAGTCAGTCTTGCGCATCCAGTAATGCGCGCCTCACGCCCAGGTGAAACCTGGTGCCGCGTCTTGACAGTCCCGAAGCCTGCCTTGCGCACCAAAAAAATGAACATTGCACATCCCAAAGTGCGCATCGCACGCACCCAGCTAGCGCAGTTCATTTCAGTACATCTGTACACGCGCGCGCGAGCATACACACACACACACACACACACACACACACACATTGCACAGTCAGAACTGATCATTTCGACACATTGAGCAGTTTTTATCTCATTGCTTGAGAAATTGAACGAAATTTTACATCGTCCATCGACACATTGGGTAGTTTTTATCTCACTGCTTGAGAAAGTCATCGAAATTTTACACCGTCTATTATCTCCATAAACACAAGTCAAGCAACGAAGAAAAACATGGGACCACTTTGTTTCGCGATCTGCATCATTAATTAATAACCGAGATTAAATATTGGCGCGTGTTTTATTTCCCCTCTTTTAAATGTCTGAGCTTCATTAACAAGTTATCTGGAAAAATTATTACACAAAAGGAAGACCTTGAAGCGCTAAATACTAGGAGGGGAAAAAAATAAGGCCAATTCTTAGTTACGTATTTTTCTGGTAAGTCTGAAAATATTCGATCATTTAATAATAATGTTCGTATTATTGAAAAGACCTTTAATAAAGAGATTATTCTATTTTATTTTTTATCAGTTTCTGTGTTGCCCGGGTGGGGGGGAAAAAATAGGGAGATAGATTACTTTGTTAATAATTCATTGTGCACGTATATTTCGTATATATTGGAAGACGTATTTTTAGTTACGACTCGCGTTTTCTGTGGAGAAGAAATCGATCGGTGTGTGGGTAACGAAAGGGAGGAGTCCTGTGGATCTTACTTATCTTGTTCGTCTTTTCTTAACGAATCTCTCTCTCTCTCTCTCTCTCTCTCTCTCTCTCAGAATGCAATGCGATTATGTCTGGGGCAGTTAGCGTGGCCATAACGTTTCGAGGGAATACTTGCTGTGAGTGACAAACGGGTGCTTGGCGGGGTTATCATCCGGTGTCCCCCCCCCGTGGTTCTCTCTCTCTCTCTCTCTCTCTCTCTCTCTCTCTCTCTCTC
>JAYMFT010074213.1:0-14484 GCA_038088735.1 Panulirus argus
AAAAAAAAAAAAAAAAAAAAAAAAAAAAAAAAAAAAAAAAAAAAAAAAGTTGCAGGAAATCCTCCTTTCCTGTATTACTTTCCAAAAGAAAGCACCAAGCAAGGAGCCAAGTGAGGATTTTTTCCCTCTAAGGCTCTGTCATCTGTTCTCGGTACCACCTCACTCACGTGGGAAATGGCGAGCATGTAAGAAAAAGAATACATATATAGCTGTTATTGGACTCTGCCTCCTCAAACATACACCTTGAGTGACAAGTCACCTTAGGCAAGACAGTACCACTGAGAGTATAGTCTAGACAAAGAACTTCACACTCCAAAGGAGTATACATTTCCCCTCTAACTGGAAGAGTAGGACAAAGAATGGCCTCATTTGCTCACATCCTTTCCCTAACTGTTATGTGTAATGCACCAAAACTGCAGCCCCCTATCCACAATCAAGCCCCCACAGACCTCTCCTTGGTTTCCTCCTGCCACTTCACATGCCATGGTGTGTCAATAAGCGTAGTAATGTTTTATAAAAGTTTTCTTTAGCTGCCCTGGCATATTGTGGTATAGTAAATAATTTGGACAAAACATAAACAAATCAGTAAATTGTCAAATTGTGCCCAAGATCACCAGAATTTGCATCAAAATGGAACACTGTAGATCTGAAAAAATTCAGACAGTTTACAAAAGTGAAACAAAGAATCATGAACACTGTATGAAGCCAAAAGCTAACAAAGCCAAGAAGATTCAACACTGTAGTTAATTGCTAACTTGCTGATTAAACTCAGAGACTGATCAATTTGTGGAATACATAAAGAGCTGAAACCTAATGGTAATTCCATGCTTTTCTGCATAAAAATGACATCAAACCACTTGGAACTATTTACACAGAATTATATATTCCGGCTTCCTTTAAAAATATCTAAAAACTTAAAGATTCTGTTTCCTCCAACAGCTGTAAATTAGTTTCATTATTTCATCTTCCTGTCCTACAGGCAGAGAAACCAACAGACAGTTTAGGTTTGCTCATTTCTGTACCTTACAAATTGCTAAATATCCCCAAGAAGCTAATGCCCCATATCTGGAGAGTCTTACAGATATATAATGAACCTTCCAAAGTATTTATAAAAGCAGGTTCCCCAACAGAAGTCTCAAATTTGAGGGTTTACTGTACAACAGAATAACCATACATAAACAACATGCTACTCAAAACTTCCTACAATGTTAAACTATTTCAAGTGATACATAAAAATAACCTTTATAAGATAACGAAACATTAAAGTGATCAGTATCATACAAAACATATTACAACTGGTGACACTTTCCATCTTTATCAATCTATGAGCACAAATATCTTGTCTTGATAAGATATTATTGAATTAGTCATTTTCACACTCACACTTCCTC
Source organism: Panulirus argus (assembly GCA_038088735.1). NCBI lineage: Eukaryota > Metazoa > Arthropoda > Malacostraca > Decapoda > Palinuridae > Panulirus > Panulirus argus. The sequence continues at coordinate 1,392 of JAYMFT010074213.1, forward strand.
AAAGCTATGATAACCAGCAAAGAGCAATCTACTGTCTTTGAAAAGACCTTTCATACCAAGCTCCAAAATAATGATGATCAACATCTTGGAGTGTACATCAAACTTTCCTTCCTCTACAGGCTTTAGAAATACCTTGACAAGCTCTATTCCTCGTCTCCTGAAAAAAAAAGAGATATAAGACATAAACATTTATTAACACTACAGTAAGATATTTAACATTCTAATAATACTAAACTGAATGTATAGAACAGTATATAGTGCAGAAAATTAAACATTTCAAAACCAATAATCATACATAAATCCTGATAAATTCTTTGGTCATAAAAACATTTTAATATCTGATCTTAACTGTCAGCACAACAAGGTTTACCCCTAGATGACCTAAGCCATTCTTGTACAGGTTGCCATACAGGGATTCTTCGCATACTAATATGGGTTGCTTCTTCCCACCCTCATTTAAATTCAAAGGTGCACTTCATCAATATATAGAGATATCTTGTGTAACAAGCAACTGTAATCAGCACTAGGAAAAAATCCTACAGTGATAGGTACCCATTTAACCCTGCTGGAACTCTAGCCATACTTATATGGGCAGCATTTTCCAAACATAATTTAAACAGGAAGGTGCACTTTATTAGTCTGTAGAGATGCCCTATGTCACAGGCAACTACATTTAGTAACGGAAAGGTATCCTATTATCTTAGTAGCCCATATGTAATGGGGGAAGATACAATCCTGCCACATGCCGCATACCAATTAGTGGCTAACTGGCAATAGTCTTCAGGCAATAATGGTAAAATGATTTAGCGAATGTTGAACTGTTAGCTATGATAAAAGTTCTTTGTGCATTAATAATCTACTTGGGGTGGTAGACAAGAGATGAAGATATACGCATCACTAAAATTCAATAAGCACAAGATAATATAACACTCCATATTCAAATAGATAATTTAGATTTTCATTTTTTCAACTTTTTGTATAAGTTTCCCACTACATAATGACCATTTTTCATTTTATTTTTGATATATCCCAGTCCTAGCAAACCTCCTAAATTTATGGGGCTTGGTCCTTTAAGGGTTAAAATCTAAATTTCCAGCTTAGCACATACTTGCATGCTGCCTTCAGCTCTGCAACTCCAAATTTTTGACACTTCTTCTCATTGAACCAGTATCCCACAATCTTAGTCCTGTTTACTGGTTGCTCCATTCTGTTACTGTGAAGAGAATGCAAGAATTTAAAGAATATATTCCATGCAACATGAGCCAATAATGCTTTGTAATTTTCATAGTTTTGGAGTGTGAGTTTGAATGGAGAGAACTTGGAGAAAGTGGAGTGTTTTAGATATCTGGGAAAGGATATGGGACTACATTATTGGCAAAATGGTTGGAGCAGTAGATAGAAGTAGTATGTAGGAACATTAGGCTGAAACATTAGGTAGAAGTAATAGGTAGGAGCATTATATAGAAGTAATCATTAGGAACATTAGGTAGGATCCTCTGCAAACACTGCACTAAACTTGCCCTCTACCAGTAGCCTATTAAGGGTGAAGCACTAAAGGCTTAGAAGTGGCACTGAAGACCTTTAGTTATGAAGCCTCTGTTGCTATGGCCACCCCTTTGAGGGAGTTCCAATTGCAGCAAGCATCAGAGATATAGATAGATAGGATATGGCAGTGAATGGAACCGTGGGAGCTGAAGTAAGCCATAGGACAAAAGTCGTGGAACCATGGGAGCTGAAGTAAGCCATAGGACAAAAGTCGTGGAACCATGGGAGCTGAAGCGAGCTATAGGACAAAAGTCATGGGCTGACAGAAGAATATGTGTGGAAAGACAGGTTACCATCATTATGGGCAAAGATGGGTACGTCTGATGGTCCATCAGTCTAACTGGTGCTGTATATATGAGAGGTGTGGGTCTTTGACAAAAATGTAAAGGATAAGGTGAATGTGTCAGTAATGAAATGTTTGAGGACAATATGAGGTACGATGAGGGTTGATCGAAAATGAAATAGAGTAAGAGACAGCTGTGGTCATAAGAAAATGCATGATAAATTTCCTATTTACACACAGTTGTTGGCCATTATCCGTGTTCTTGTAGACACAAGTGGACTCTAATAACACTGCATTTGTGCATGAAATCAAATCTGTTTGCATGTGGGATAAAATTAGCTATAACCTTTCTAGAAATAAGACAATGAAAATTTTACCTAATTACTCCAAGAAGCTCAGATATACCTTGAATTTCAGTAACACACTTGGGATTTACTGATGTTACTTTCATCAGCTGCATGATGTCACCATGTCATCTAGGTACATTGCATTTAATAAAATACATTTGTTTACAGGAATCTAAGCAATGCCAAGTAAGTGCTTGTAAATGGATTCAATACAGTATCTTTCAAATAATATAAAAAGTAAAGTAAACTTTGGCTAATAGAGGAAGCTTTACAAGTTTTCATAGGTTCTTTTGATTTATGCAAGTGTTCAACCTATTGTACTTTAACATTATTAAACCCAACATTTCACATATATGTACATATGTGTTGTGTGAGTGTGTGAGGGGGTGTATTCAATGTGCCCTGCGAGACATGAATGCTTTGTATATATTCTATGGCAATGAATGTAAAAGGCTTGTCACCCTTGGGCATAATGAATTAATTAAATAATAATATTTTACCTATCGTGTTCAGCTACTATCCTCTTACATTGTCTAACTCAACATTACCTGCGTACATATGCTAATTTTCTGTACTTAAAACTAAATTAGCCCAACATTTTAACTATGTTCACAACCCTCCATACCACTAAGTTATATAATATTGTAATGAGAAAAAAATCACTGTAATCATGCTTCCTTGATTTTTATCTATTATGAGAATGAAATACACATACTCATGCTCCACATACACATAATCATTAGCCATTCATGAGGCCAGTGCTGGAGCCTGACTTGAGTAATCCTAGACAGAACTATATTTTTCATGAATGACGCAGGAAAAAAACTGAAGAAACGTGGCAAGATATTAGGTAGGAGGAGCTTGAAAAAAGAACCTATGACTTAAGGCTGTTGATGTTACAAGCAAGACATATGAGTATTGTGGGACTGTAATGAAACCCTATAAGTGACTAACAATTTCATAACCATTTGTTACTATGCATTTACTACGCTGTGAAACATAATTACGGTTCACTGTCCCAAGTCAGTGTGCCAACAGTTATGCATAGTTGTGAGTACAATTAAAAATGTATTTTGACAACATATACACGTTTAAAACACTGCATTCATAATTTTCACTGAGGGAGGCAACATATACAAATTTCTATATGATTCCCATTGGCAAGAAATGCAAAGTAAATGATGTGCAAATTGCTCCCGTCCATGCACAAACGTAACATGATATTAAATAACGTCCATAAGCCAGTATCAAACGCCCTACCTTCAACACGTGCACTGGAATACTTCTGCAAGGTCCACTAACGCCAACAAATACTTCCCTACTGCTGCTGACTCTGTAGTATTCACCTCAGCGTCGATAAGGTGTACCTACCACATGAGTAACCTGATATTGCTTATACCCACAATTTATAACAAGTCTCGAGTGATATTTATAATGTAAATAAATACATTTTTACATGGGGATTGAATCTAGTATCATTTCTATAGTGAAATATGAAATCAAAAGTTGTGGTAAGACCTTTTAATTCTGACTACAATTGAAGCCATGCATTATTGTACACCAGCAACATGTAAAGTGTAAACACATGGATATGAAGTTAGATAATTCTGCTCCTGTTGATAAACTTAAGTTTTATAGGTTAGCAAAAGGTCCTACATAATCTGAAAAGATTTACTGTTCATCTTCTAAATTCTCAGTCTCAAGAGGTCGCATATCCGAGAGTTTGGAATATGGGAAAGTGAATGTAATCGGGTCTTCCGCAGTCGTCGGAACTTGTCGAAATATGATTATATTATATTTTTTTTTCTCAAACCATGAAATTGGTTGCAAAACTATTCCATGTTGATACTCCTGATTTCCAAATATTTCGCTCTAAACCAAAGCATTCTGTAATTGCTCCGTGGGGGTAAGTCAAGACATTTAAATGGCAATGCTTATATCTTTTTTTTTTAATTATATCTTGATGGGACATTATGGTTGCATCAAGGCTGTGGAAAAGCTTGAAAAGAAAGTTGATAGATAGGTCTTGAATAAATACATATTCGCAATGTTTAAATTCATAAATGCTAAATTATCAAACTGAGCTTCTTGCGAAAATTTCACCCACTGAGATCTAATTCTCGAAATTTTTTTTTTCGTCACACATCTTCCTTCCTTCCCATAATAATGAAAATATAACAAAACTAAATCACTCAGTTAGGAGCCAGTGCGCCGTGTGACCACTTTTCCGGTCCACCCCAAGGTTCATATAGGTCACAGTGGCTAACGTGAATCAGGCTGTCATCGCAAAATGAATTCACAACTATGGCATGGACAAGAGCGGTGTTTTCACTATCTAGTTCAGTCGATGTTCACTTCACAATTATGTCCTTCAATGATTACACAATAAACATGACACTTCGGGTGTCTAAGCTAACTATAGCTCAAACCTGATTAACTTGCTAAAGTTCTTGTTCATTAATGACGGCGTACAAAAACGTAGAAATGCGTCGCTCCAAACCTGTACTGTAGAAACTTTTCCTATAATTTCTGTCTTGTAATATCTATGGCAAAAAGAAGTGGCACATACAGGACTCGTGTCCCCATGTAATATGGTGAGATAAGATGGCTGTTAAAGAATTTCCGGTAGCTTAGCAAAGCTGGACCGTGGGTGATCAATCTGTGCCTATTTTCGAAATGAACAACCTGGAAATGAACAATAACATTCAAGGCTGAGTGATGTTCTTTCTACAAACAATGTTAACAATTCTTATCGCTCTCATAGCTACCCCAGAATAACGCCCAGGCCAAAACACAAGAAAGAAAGAGAAAAAAATAAGATAACATAACCTGTAGCCACAGTCCCAAATTAGGACAAAATATAAGACATACTGTCTGCTGGCAAATACTATGATAGCATCCAATTATATGGGTAAGGAAATAACAATAAACTTCACATCCCAAAATAAGGCCAAAACTACAATCTGCTTACCGGGTTAACATATGGAAACAGAGCGATGATGGTGAAGGTCATGAGGGCAGCAAAGATGGTGCAAGAATTAACTGATGAATTATAAGGAGGCATTGAATTTGTCTACCATGGAAGATTGAGGTGTGAACTCATCTAAACCGTTAAGTTTTCAAAACAGATTTATAATACAGAGAACAGGTCTTCGGAAGAGATGGGCATAGAAAAAATCAGAGAACATAAGTTAAAGTTATGCAAGAACTGGGAAAATACAAGCAAATAAATACATTTATGGTATATCAAAAGTGGGAGAATGGGATAACTAAACGCCTTCCCTATTTAGTACAACTGTAATTGTATACTTGAAGAATAGACTTTTTTGCCCTTTTTGCATATATACTCTTTTTTTATTGTCTTTATCTTAAGCCTGGTGCTTGATGAGGACTTTCGTCGGTGAGTAAAAACCTCGACGTGTAAAACATAAGAAAAATTATTATTATAAGATCTATGAATCTAGCGCTTTTGGTGTAACTTTAGCGCGTTTTGCTCACATAGCCTTCAGGGGTAGCTGGGGTGGCAGCAGCATCGCAGCTTGAGTTTACGAAGCTATTCATGTTCAGTTGTTTAAGTGGTAGGATGAAATTAATGGGTATTTAGTTGTGTGACTGAATCAAACCATCTACAGACGAATAGAGGACTTTTGTATATCACCATGGCAGACGAGGATCCAACGAGTCTCAAGAATATTTTAAATGCCTTGAGAAATAGCAAGAGATTAAAGCACTGGGACAAACCTCCAAAGGATTTTGGACCAGAAAACCCTGAGGTAAGAGTACAACTAGAGCATCTAGTTTTATACGATCTTTGGGTATTTTTTGATAAAAAGTATGGGAGCCAAAGGCTTCCCATTTCGGTTAGGTTGATTACGATAATAGAATGTAACTGCCGCTTGATTAACTTGGGAATCCAATACAATATTTAATTGAATTTGAGATTTACTGTTTAGAATAGATAAGGAGGGTGATTGAACAGCTTTTTTTTTTTTATAGGTAAGTTTGTTACAGTGACGCATCGCTGTTAGTGTTGCATATAATTTTTCTGCAATGCTTTTGTAGTGTTCAGGGTGCACAGCAACAGTTGCAGAGAATATATCTGAGCATTATGTTTTATTGAACAGCATTTGTTAAGGCAGTAGTGCTGAGGGTTGTGGATATCAGGAAAACTATAGTTAGTCTCTATAAAATTAGATGATACACTAGTAAAGTAACTTCTGATAAAAATCTCATTTGGATAAAATTAGATAATTCTTAAGAAAAAATTCTATGTCTGGTATCTTGTTCTTCTCTTATTGATTCCCTCATAAGAGGTGTGTTCCTCTATTTTTACTTATATATCTCTTAATTTTGTACAACAAAAACCCAATTATAGAAGGTGTAGAAGGTAGCAGGAAGATGTTGATTTAGATGATAGGTAAGTCTTGTGAAATGTAATAATACTCGGTGAAATACTAAAGCAAATTGAAGCAAAATTTAGAACAGTGCTTAGGGTATGTGCATGCTAATATTATCTCATATGTTATGTACAGGCTAATATTAGCTAGATTCCCTTATTTTTGAGGATACATACCAATGTTTTGTTGCTAGTGGGTACTGGCATCAGTAATAGGTGTGGAGAGGAAAACAGTGGGATAACACAAGATTAGGCAAGGTGAAGGTCTCCAAAATAATGAAATCCAAGAGGATTGCATTTTGGTTGATGAAATACGCTTGCAACACAGTACCAGGTGCTGTCAATTAATGAATGTATGTTTATAATAAGTTATTATGAACATCTTTATGTGTTCACATTTTGTTGCGCAAGCTCCATTCTGATGTTGCTGTGCCATACTTCCTGCTGTGTAGCAGTAAGTACATAACCTATCCAGCTTAAGCTAACCAACCAGACTTTAGTTGTGTGGCTATCCTTAAATCCCTATTGTATTTCTTGCTTATTCTGGTCCCTGTGTAGGTGCTGTGTGCCTTAAGTAAAAACAGAATAACCCCAATATGAGATTATAATTTAAGAGTAATTATAAAAGTTATGTATATTTTGATTATCTTTTAGGATTCAGATTATAATAGGAATGGCTTAAAAGATGTTGGAGACTTAAGCAGAATTACCATATCACCTGGATTTTCATTTGGAATTGATGATGAGATTGAAGAGGAGCTTACTCCTGGGACTGTTGAAGATGAAACTACCTCGACTATTCAAGAAATGTAAGTACAGAGCATAACAGATACACTAGAGATGTGCAAAAAGATTTACAAATGGGAAAACTTATAATTGTAAATCATCTTTTCCATAATTTTAAATCAAAATGATTTTAATAGCAGTCTCATTTATGTAAGTTATAATCTTTCCCCCAAATGAGGACATTACATCACTGTCAAATTTGGAAAATGGTAGAATGACTTCTCCTAATTTGATTTTTCATTTTGGGTCATAATATTCACATCACATTTGTAAATAAGGGTCAGCCATTAATTTCTTAGATGACTGGTTTCCCATCATTTATGTTATTTCTTTTTAACTTGATATGCAATGATTTGTATATACATTATTGTTTTTTAGTTCTGCCCTTTTTCTTGTAAACTGACAAAATGTAAAGTTTTTCTTACATGATATATAATTGTACAGGCAGGACATGTCAGCAGATATTTCAGACATTTGTTTGATCTCAGTTTTTATAAGGTACATATATTTTAAGAAAAGAATTTGCTTGTTTCATTTTCCTTTAAATGTAGAAACCAGCACATAAATTACTTCCTGTATGCATAGAATGATTATGGTGAAATTGTTCTGTGCTCTCCTGCAGTAAATGCCAACCACAAGCTATATAATAGAGATGTTAATTACATTAAGTAAATTTAACATTTCATAAACATAAGTCTGGCATTTTTCAGTATGGATTCAGATGAGGAGTTACATCAGGAGATACGATGTGATTCTCTAGATATAGCACGTAGAGCTGGGCAGCAATACAGACTTGCTTTACGGCTAGAGGAAATGTCCCTTGAGGAGGATTATAAACAGACAGTTTGGGTTAGTAGTGCTCACACATTCCATTGGATTTATGATGTAGATTACAGTAATCAATATTTCTCAGATAATTTGTATATTCTATCACAGACAAATCCTTGATTTGCATTGTCTGTTTCATATGCTTTGGTTTAGCCCATTAGCAGCATGTCGCCCCTCACTTACTATATTGATTCAATTCACTCTGTTCTATGCACATCTTGTGTGTTTTTTAACTTTCAGGCCTCTGTATTCCATAGCCTCTTTCAGTCTATCCTTCGATCTTCTCAGTTTTCCGCTTGTTTCCTTTACTTCTGACACCGTTTTGCTACACTCATCCTCTCCATATGGCTCAATCATTTTGCTACATTCAGGCTGGCTGTCTATGTTAGAGTTTGCTTATCATCGCACTTCTCCCTTACAACGCTTTTCCTCTTTATTTTCATACATGAAATTGTCAGGAATTTAACCTCTCTTCCAGAAAGGATCTAAAGCACATCATTCAGCATATCTCAAGAAATTGTCTGAGATTCGTGCAAAATATGATAAAGAAATGACACAGTACTATATTGACCGAGATGAGAAATTAGCACTTGAGGAGAGTCGACTTAGAAAGCAGAAGGAAGATATTATTCAAGCTGTCAAGCAGTGTGAGTAAGTAAATACTACTGTTATCGTGAAAGTCAGTTACGCTGTTACACCATGATTTTGCTTTTGTAAATATTCATGTTTTTCTTTAGCAGTGGTGTTTTACATACTTAATATTTTTTTATATCCTTTTGTTCTTTTTGCTCACTTTTTCTGTCTTGCTAACTCACGTAACAGCATTGTTGTTTTCTTCTCAACTTTATTCCATCTCACACCTCTGCCTATAGTGCCATCTGAGACCTCTTTTGTAGATCATTTGTAAGAGCATAATTCAACTGTGGAGAAATACAAATACCTATTTTCACTGCAGTCATTACCCAAAACCAATCAGCCACTCTTCCAATTATGTAACACATTGGACTTTCTCTGCCTGAATGTACCACTCCTAGAATGTACCCCAATGCCATACACTACTTATAAAGTCCATTGCCTATTTATGTAAACTTTACTCTAGATTTTTATTACATGCATACGTGCTGTCTATACATATTTTTTCTATTTTCAGCTGTTACTCTTACTCAGCTGTTGGTAATCTTTTTAAAGATCTTTATTACTTTTCTCCAATATGCATCACCTCCTCTACTTGTTGATTTAATATTCATGTGGTTTGGAGACGGTATTTCTGTGACTGAACTGAAATTACTGTTATATCCATACACTCTCTATGTATCTTAATCTCCATAGGCTTTGTGACATAATTACTTGGGAACCACTTAAGTGTTACTTCATTCCCATCCCTTTAAAATCTCTCAAGGTAATTAACACTTCCACAGCATTAATATATTTTACTTCCCTTTCTGTAAACCGGGAACAGAGGAAGGAGCCAGGTGAGGAACTTTTCCCTCTGAGGCTCAATCATCTGTTCTTGACACTACTTCGATCACGTAGGAATTGGCAATCATGTATGCTATTTGGTCACTCCAGACATTGATTACTGTTTTCCATTCTTCCTCACACAAACACAAAGTAAATACATTCTCATCTTTAGCATACAGTAAATCATTTCCTGATGAGGAGTGAAGGATGATAAACTTTTACATACAGATGTTATATCACATATGTATTGAAACTCTATCTAATTATCCAAGATATACCTCAATGCATATATCAGAAATTCACACCTAAGTACAGTAAGTGCTATGAGCATCCAAGATCCAGAATGGAGGACACCTTTCATAAAGGGATAATGTCTCCCATACTCTTACATAGGTTTCATGTAAGTCCCTTGCCCATATATGCATCCTCTAGGATGCTCATCGATATGCCGCTTTTAGGGGGTAAAATGGTGCTGTAATGCCCTCCTTAGCAAGTACTCCCTCATATGTTCATAGGGTTCTGCATACAGTAGAGAAATATTATTCATCCTTCAAAAAACATTTTTTTTTTTTTTTTTTGAAAAGAAATGCAGCAACTCAGTTTCAGTAGAATACTTATTTTCTTTAAAGTTTTTCTAATTATCTTCTTAATGCGCAGAAATGAATACCGCCAGTATGCAACTAAAAGATCGTCACAGTTACTGGAGGTTGTAGAAGATACCCGGCGTAAAGAAAATGAGCTTGCAGATCTAAGGCGAGCACTCATAAACCAGCTGCATAGTGCCAAAGCATCATACATTACAAAGTTGACACAGATGCGTCAGTTGCTTGGGTAAGTTATAAGGAGGTAATAGTTCTTAACTGAAATATTTTGAATACTTCCCTTTTTATCTACTAATATATTTTATGGATATAGAAATTGCTAGAAAGCAGTACTCTGTGCATTGCAGAGAGTTTGAAGACAGTGAAACGTTAGACTCGCAGACTGAGGGTTTCCTGAATGAAACTATAAGCCATGTGGAAGACATCCTGAATAGTGCCAATGAAAATACTACAACACAGAAGCAGCTTTGTGAAGCTCAAAATTCTCTTCAGGAAGGACTTAGCTGTATAGATGCTATTACTCAGACACTCAGTAAGTTAATGATTTTATTAATACAGTATTGAATCTAGAGTTTCATGGCTATTTCTACTATAGTTTTTTGTTAATTAAGTGTATCAGTCCTTTCTCCAACCAAAGCATTATTGAAGAATCCTGGTTGTATCTGCAGTTAAGGTTACTATCAAACATATTTGTGTAGAGTCCATGTCAGGAACTACTGAAAGGGATTCTTATCATTTAGTGTTGATATGTTGAAGTCTCTCATTAAAATGGAATCACATTCACTATGAATTTTTGCTAACTGGTCATAAAATCTTTCATCCACCTCTGAAGTCTGTATAGTGGGTGTGAAAATTAATCCTACAGTTATTTTTTAATGAAGCATGTGTTTGATATACACAAAAATGGAGTTAGTTCATTAACAACATTGTTTGTGAAAGATTAAAATAAGCTTTGCCAAAAACATAGAGACTATTGCCCACTTTCTTATTATTTCCAAAATAACTCCACATGATCTCTGTATGTGTAAATACGATAGTTGGCTTTTTTTGTTAACTGAACCACCTATAATCTTGTATATTTGCACTTATAGAAAGGTCTGAGCCCAGGTGGGGGAGCATGTGGTATCTTTTTACCACAGTTATCTCAGGGTAACTGAGCCTTACTGATATTTCTTGGTGCTGTTTACAGTTGGAGGTGACATCTAGTATTTTCATATGCCTCTCTTTAATGAATGGAGATCCTTCAAACACAAGTGGGAAGATTCAGCCTGTAACTGTTGTGAGGTTTGTTTGGACTGTGCACCTGTATCTGTTGTGACAATAATCCTGAAAGGGATAATGGCAGCAGAGTTATGATTTGCATACAACAACATTTAAAGAACTTCTGTTTTCTTTTATTGCCAGTATGCTGCTGTTACCCCCAGCTCATTGTCATTTCCCATATTGCCTAAAACATAAAGTCTTTAAACAGCCATGGTATCACAGCATTCCTTTAACACCATGTATTCTCATACATGCTCTCTGCCATATAAAAGGTCTTTGTAGCTTTCATGTCTTTCCCAATAACTATGACCTGGCTCATTTCAAGAGACATGTTTTTCACTTTCTCAAAAATTTGTAAATACTTTCCCTGTCTGTTTTTCCTCCTTTCTCAAGTCTCTCTATATTTCAATTAGGGCCCAGCCTTGATGTGTACTTTTGTCCGTGACTGGAGCCTTCAACATAATAAAAAATAAAAGCTATTGGGGCCCAGGTGTAAGTGAGGTAAGTATGGGTCCTAGTTGTAAGTGAGGTAGCTATGGGGGCCCAGGTGTAAGTGAGGTAGCTATTGGGGCACAGATGTAAGTGTGGTAGCTATGGGGGCCCAGATGTAAGTGAGGTAGGTATGGAGGCCCAGGTGTAAGTGAAGTAGCTATGGGGGCCCAGGTGTGAAGTAGGTACGGAGGCCCAGGTGTATGTGAGGTAGCTATGGGTCCCAGGTGTAAGTGAGGTAGCTATGGGTCCCAGGTGCAAGTGAGGTAGTTATGGGGACCCAGGTGTAAGTGAGGTAGCCATGGGTCCCAGGTGTAAGTGTGGTAGGTATGGAGCCCCAGATGTAAGTGTGATAGGTATGGGAGACCAGGTGTAAGTGTGGTAGTTATGGAGGCCCAGGTGTAAGTGAGGTAGGTATGGGGGCCCAGGTGTATGTCAGGTAGCCATAGTGGCCCAAGTGTAAGTGAGGTAGCTATGGAGGCCAGGTGTAAGGGAGGTAGCTATAGGGGTCCAGGTGTAAATGAGGTAGCTATGGGGGCCCAGGTGTAAGTGAGGTAGGTATGGAGGCCCAGGTGTGAGGTAGCTATGTGGGCCAAGTGTAAATGAGGTAGCTATGGGGGCCCAGGTGTAAGTGAGGTAAGTATGGAGATCCAGGTGTAAGTGTGGTAGGTATGGGTTACCAGGTGCAAGTGTTGTAGGTATGGAGGCCCAGGTGTAAGTAAGGTAGCTATTGGGGTCCAGGTGTAAGTGAGGTAGCTATGGGGGCCCAGGTGTAAGTGAGGTAGGTATGGAGGCCCAAGTGTAAGTGAGGTAGCTATGGGGGCCCAGGTGTAAGTGAGGTAGGTATGGATGCTCAGGTGTATGTGTGGTAGGTATGGATTACCAGGTGTAAGTTTTTTTTTTATGTTGAAGACTCCAGTCACGGACAAAAGTCCACATCAAGGCCAGGCCCTAATTGAAATATAATAGAGAGAAATAAGAAAGGGGGAAAAACAGACAAGGAAAGTATTTACAAATTTTTGAGAAAGTGAAAAATATGTCTCTTGAAATGAGCCAAGTCATAGTTATTGGGAAAGACATGAGAAGGTAGAGA
>JAYMFT010074224.1:0-28829 GCA_038088735.1 Panulirus argus
ATTTCTTTTCTCTCTTTCTCTATATATATATATATATATATATATATATATATATATATATATATATATATATATAAATATCTAATGTACATATAGACACAAAGCATATAATTTTGAAACCCTGCAAAATAACAGAAAAAGATAAGTGAAATCCAAATCTATGTTAGGTACAGTTATCAAACTTTTATAAATCTTTACAGTGAGATAACAACCATCTAAGTTTCTAAAAGACAAAAATCCAATTATTAAAACCTGTAATTCATTACACATATTGTCTATCTTACAGTCCCCACAAAAATCTCATCATTCATTTGAAAACCTCATGTAAGTAATGCGTTACACACCTACTGGACTTAATCCACCTTTTATTTTTGATAAATACATATTGTGCATAAAACTTAAATAACAAAAATAAATTTTCCTTTAAATTTAATGCCACACTAGCAGGATATAAAGATAAATCTGTATATAGATTAAAGAAAGTCTTACCTGTCACAAAATGACAAAGTTTAAAGAATGGATTAAATTAACCAACGACTAGCATCTATTGAGCGAAGAACTAATTCTTAGCTTTCTCAAGAGTCTATGAAATTCATACAATTTTGTCAATCAATTAACTAATAATAAAAATAACATCAAACTGGAACTGATTGCATTTTTTTTCCAGATCAGATTAATATACCATTAGCATCTTAAAGGCACAATTTCTTCCCATGAATAGACACTTTTAGGATGAATATAGCAACTTGAGCTAATTCTCTTGAGGAAGCATATACAACAACAAAAGTTTTTTTGATATGATTACTATACTGTACTTCACTTAAATCACATCTGATATCTGTGTTCCTTGAAATCTTCATTTCTGAAACAAATATGGCTCCTTCCATTTCCATGCCACATTAGAAAATGGAGGAATGAAATCTGATCCCCAGTATTAGTCATGAAAACAGTGATACTGGTTGTGGTATGCATGGTGCTGATCATTGCCATCCACTTTTTCTTAGTTGCTAACTTATAAGAACTCAGTAGAGATATCTGAAGAAGACTTCAATATGCAATGAAAATCATGAAAGGAAAGAATTCTTCACATTCTACAAGTAACAAGGATACAATCAAGTCATTGTTGATAATACTGTAGTAATCAGTGACTATGGTAGTCACTGATAATTATAATATGTTTCTAATCATATTGACATTTTTGATAACAAGTTTCAAAAGCTGAAATAATGAATAATATAAATACAATACAAATATAATTTTGTAACAACTGCTTTGGGTCTAATCACCTATCAAGTGCATGGGGTGACAGTAATCTATTATAAGAGAAGGTCAATAATGTTCAAGTATGTGTGAATCTAACTGGAGTCCCATAATAAGCAAGAATTAAGATATGCAAACACCCCAATTACCAACTACACATAGGGAACATCATTGGGGCAGGATCACCTACATATGATACTAGTAAGTGGAATTTCATACAAACCAGCTGTTTTCGTCTATAAAATCTTGATTTATTTTTCCTTAGATTATCCAGGTATTATCTAGGTATATACTATCTCATGTGTTATCTAAGTGTTATTTCCCAAAGAACTACCAAGTTATTTTAAAAGGTGTCAATGCATCACTAGCATGATATCATACTTGACAGGATTTCAGAATCACTTTGATATCCTGGGTGCTATGATTTCATTATCACCCCTTGCATAAAGCATTAATGACACCAAGATATAGATAGCAATAATCTGCTGGCATTAAGCTAAATTCTCAACTAAGATTTGAGAAAGGGCACATTTACTTCACAGTATCCCTGTATCACACCATGGCTAATGTTATTATGAAATATCAAAACATCATCTTAAAGTGGCTTCTGCACAATGTCCTTAAGCATTATAGAGAGATGGGAGCAGATATCATATTATTTTGAAGGAGAGCACTTACAGAATGGCAAACATGACAAATTTACCTCAGGAAGTTGAGCATCAATGCCCTTTTGCTAGCCTATTGGGTTAGGGTTGGGGACTCGGTTCTGCAAATATGTCCTATAAAAGGTGCGCTATGGCATCATGAAAGGTTTTATGTATCTGATCCACCCTGCAGAACCGAGAATGCATTTAATGGTAGATGAGACAGAGTGCTTATGAACAAAGTCAAAAAGAAGATTTCATCTCTATAACATATGACAAAATATCAAGTGATCCTAAGCACTGTGCATGAGCAAAGCCTGAGCTCCCCAGAGAGTGAAAATATTCAGAAGAAATCTAATAAATATCAGAATTTCTCCTGCATTAGAGTGAAAGTTGATAAAAACAGTATCTGTAGTACATTTAGTCTAAGAGTAAAAACCAAATACAGTGTACTACTGTACACATCATCGTCAACTCACAATAACTAGAAATAAACATTTACAAATACTAGACTCTGTACAAAGCCTGATAAATCAGATTAATGTGTCATTGTACGATTATTAAAAAGGGTATAGTACTGTCATTAGTTTTCACTAGCATGTACATTAAGTGTTGGTGCTACCACCTATGTATATATAAATAGGAAACAAGGAAAATTAACATCAGAAGTGCATTTTCCTTTACCTACGAAGCATGAGGTAATCCTACTCAAGTGTAATGCACTATAAACATGTCACTTCTCATTTACTACTAATCATGATTTAAGAAATTAAATTTGTGAGTATTTTTGAGATTCTGTCATGAAAACACTTTTGAATCAAGATGCATCCTATTTAAGTTAGTCGGAGCCAAGCTGAAGGTAAAACTGCTCTCATATCTTATCCAACACAATTTTGGACTATATGTCATACAGTAAGTATAAAACCATGGAACTTAACTTTCAAATTGACACAAGCAATAAGTTACTGGTAGTTAACTCTTGAAATACATTGTAAACAATACTTTTCCTCTCTGTCAAGTTGACAAAACTGTTGCAGTAAAGTTCCCTTAGGTCCCTAAGCACATCAACAGAAAAGTTTTGTGCAATAAGTGAACAAATGCTGTGAAGAATAAGTAGTGTGATGATTCATCACACTGTTTTTGGTCAGAATGAAATTTAAAAAGTTTTATATATATTGCTTAGTCTAATAAGCTAAAGGCGTAATAGCTTATATACATAAACTAGTCAATACATTGGGATGCCTGTCACTCACTTCACCTCTCTTTAAGATACTCACTAGAAAACCAATCAAACAATGTAGGTCATTATCAAATGAATGCCTCACTGGCTCATGCAATTAAAAATGTGGAAACAAAACACTTTTAAAAAATATAAAAGGATAGTTCATCTATGCATGGGAAAGACAGTTTTTAAACAGAATTATCATTAGTTTTCAATGACAAAGCAAAACCAAGGACTGTTCTAAAGTGAGTAAAGGTGCTAGTGAAGGAGAAAGGAGAGGCGTTTGGGTGGCACTTTAAGGGAAGGAGTGCAAACGATTGGGGGATGTACAAGAGAAAGCAGCATGAGGTCAAGAGGAAGGTGCAGGAATTATAAAAGAGGGTAAATAAAAGTTGGGGTGAGTGAGTGAGTATCAGTAAACTTTAGTGAGAATAAGATGTTTTGAAAGGAGGTTAATGGGCTAATAAAATGTGAGAAAAACAAGAAAACAAATAGGAATACTGGTGAAAGAGGCAAAAGGAGAAGCAGTAACAGGTAGTAATGTAGTGAGGAGGAGGTGGAGTGAGTATTTTGAAGGACTGTCGAATGTTTTTGATGATACGATGGCAGATGTAGGGTATTTGGGTCAGAGTATCATTGAAAGAGAGAGAGTATCATGGAGTGTGATTTGGTGAAGAAGGAAGGGGTGGTGAAAGCCTTGAGCAAGATGGAATATGGTTAGGTGGCTGGAGTGGATGGTATTGCAGTTGAATTTATTAAGAAAGGGGGCAACTGTGTTGCTGATTGGTTGGTAAGGATTTTCAATTTATGTATGGATCATGGTGAGGTGCCTAAGGATTGGCAGAATGCATGTATAGGGGATAAAGGTGAGTGGTATAAGTTTGTTGAGTGAGCCTGGTAAGTTGTATGGGCGGGAAATGACTGAGAGGGTGAAGGCATGTACAGAGCATCAAATTGGGGAGGAGCAGCATGGTATCAGAAATGGCAGAGGATGTATGGATCAGGTGTTTGCTTTAAAGAATGTGTGAGAAATACTTATAAAAACAGATGGATCTGTATATGGCATTTCTGTACCTGGAGAAGGCATAAGTTATGGAAGATAGAGATGCTTTATGGAAGGTCTTAACAATATATGGTGTGGAAGGAAAGCTGCTAGAAATGGTGAGAACTTGTTATCAAGGGTGTAAGGCATGTGTATGAGAAGGAAGAGAGGAGAGTGAATGGCTCCAAGTGAACACTGGTCTGCAGCAGGGGTGTGTGATGTCACCACGGTTGTTTAATTTGTTTATGGATGGGATAGTGAGGGAGTTACATTCAAGTCTTGGAGAGAGGAGCAAGTATGCAGTCTATGAGGGATGAGAGAGCCTGGGAAAGGAGTCCATTGTAGCTTGGTGATAATACAGCACTGGTGGCAGATTCGAGAGAAAAACTGCATAAATTTGTGACTGAGTTTGGAGGAGTGCATTATAGAAGGAAGCTGAGAGTAAATGCGAATAAAAGCAAGGTTATTAGGTTTAGCAGGGTTGAGGGACAGGTTAGTTGGGATGCGAGTGTGACTGGAGAAAACCTGGAGTAACTGAAGTGTTTTAGATACCTGGGAGTGGACATGCCAGTGAATGGAAATATAGAAGCAGAAGCCAGCCATAGGATGAATGAAGTGGGCAAAGGGTTCTGGGAGTGCTGAAGAATGTGTAGAATGAGAGAACACTATCTGGGAAGGCAAAAATATATAAGTTTGAAGGTACAGTAGTCTAAACAATATCTTATGGATGCAAGACACAGGCAATAGATAAGACTGTGGGGAGGAGGGTAGAAAACCCTTAGCTCTAACTGATGATTAAATATTAAGTCACCTTTCATTGATAAATATGCAAAACTGAACTCATGATTCAAATTACATAAAACTTTCAAAGAAATGCCAAGATTGCTATATACTGTGCTGATAGGCAGTTTTCATTTTCAAGGAAAATGCATGAAATATTATATTTTGCATATGGAAAGAAAATCATACAGCAATTTACAAGATTTGATGGCATTTCAAATGAGTGTAATAATCAGGACCAGTTTAACTGATATTCCCATACCAAGGTGATCTTTAGTTTCTCATTTTTTTTGCAGAACCAGAAAAAAGTTGACTTTAGCAGAAGGAAGAGAGAATGTAGATAGGAAGATGGAAGCATTATGGATGAAGATGAAACTCTGCACCTAATCTAGATTTTGTCTACCATCTGCTGCTAATTCTAAGTGTAGATCACATCTACAAAGCCTCTCAAGTCATTTATACACATCCTCCATCCATGCCCAGAGTGGTTTGGTAAAATGTAAATTTCCTTATTCATATAAGAGTTTCTTAAATTTTCAGTTTGCTTAAGGGTGATTTCTCAATAGAGGTCAACTTCTTCATTCGCACCAACTATAAACATAAAACACTTGCATTAACTTTAATCCTACATCATTCCTCTGGCATTCTCAACTCTGATATCATAAACCTTCATCAACACTCCCTGCATCTATAAATCTCTTTTGAGTCTACCTCTAATCCTAGTACCTGTAACTATAAAAGATATCTTCTTGGTCAACCTATCAATCATCTATCATGCGTTATACATAAGCATATAGAGAAAAATTTTTATACCTGTTCTTTTCTAATGCTTTCTTCATACCATATATCCTTCAAATATAATCATTCCTTACTTTGTTGATCCTCCTAATGCCAACTATACTACATAAATGAACCATCTGTATTGTTCTTATTTCTTATCTCTTCTGGCATATGTAAAGTTAGGTTTCACATCTATACACAGAAAGTTTGAACAAACAGTTCTTTAAACAAGCTTTCTACATACTCTACTCTTAATTTCCTTTATTTCTTCAAAGCTTTCAATGTACTTCTAATTTTTCTTCCTTGCAGTAACTCTCAAATTCAGCTTTCCCACAGCCATCCTTACTGATCTTTTCTCATAAATACCTTAGATTCTACCTCAGCTTGCAGTTCTTTACCATTTCTACCATTCTTTTATTACACTGTGACTTTCATATCATACTCACATTTTCCTCCTGCCTACTGTGCAGAAAAGAGGCCCACCATTCTACTCAAATCCTTTGATTTAGCTAACAACACATTATTACCTATAGACAACAATCTTTGTAACTTCCATTCTGTTTTACCACAATTTTGTAACACACATCATCCTATCTTGCTCTCATCTCATGTAATACCTCATCCATAAAAACAAACATCTTTTGTAACAAAACAGCCTTGGCATAATACCACATTTATTTCATACTACCACTTGCTCTCACATATACATAGCATCCATCATAAAACGTCTTAATTGCATTCAGAGGTTTTCCATGCATACTATAGGGAGTCAGAACTTAGAAAAACAGGTGTCCTTTTCAATTACCATATCCCTTCTCAAAATCCAAAAATGTTCCTACACTTCTTTTTCTTAATTTTTTTCTACTTCAGACAGATCTCCAACCTGAAGTCCATGGGAGAGAGCATTGTTTGAATTACATATCTTTTAAATCGGAGATACCAATCTTTCTGGCAGAGCCCAGTTTGGTCTAAACATCCTCTAAATTTAAACTGTGGTGTTTTTGTACACCTAATGCCATTTTTGTAAACATAGACCATCCTCACTACAAACGAGAATGTGCGCCTGAAAAATGTTTGTAATTCTACTTTTGATATGTAGCTTCTAGCTGTGATAGTACCAATCCTTCCACTTCTGCATCCACTGTAAACTCTTTGTGTGCAATATTCCCAGCAATTAAAAAGAAAATGTCCAAACGTTTATGATAATCTAGAACATAGTTTAAAAAAAACTGATATGCAACTGAACCCAGTAAAAATGGTGTGTGCTCTATGCCCCATATGCTGTTCCACTGCCAGGCATTTGAGATATGCCAGGAGTACTGTCAGGCACACATGGTGAGATGTCTGATATTTTTGGATGTGTTCTTGTCACAAACGAAAATGGCTATTGAGGTTTCTCATCAATGATATCTATCATCTTGTGAGAGTGTCACAACAAAAAATCATTACTTGACGAGTGGGTATAGATCTCATGCAGACCTTCTTGACATCTCCTCATAGATTGACCACTGTATGGAAAAATCTAGACTGTATTGTCTGCCAATAATGCACTGGGTGCCACTTTAAGTATAATTACCCATATATTTCACTCAAGGCAGAAGTGAACAATTTAAGAATTTTCACTGCATACACTCTTGATGGATTGAATAAAAAATGAAATAAAGTGACCTATTCAACCCAGGTACAGTAAACAGGTTAAGTGTTCTTTTTAATGGTTTACTTCAGCACTTTTGTGAGAAACTTCATCATTGAGAATACGTGGTTCTAATCTAGATTTCTGTTGATTATTTTGTGATAAGTTTACTTTGGTAATGCTGCTACAGTGCCTTGATGGTGATCTACTAGTAACCACATTAAAAGTGAAATTACTAATAAAAAGTTTATGATTTTATATTCAAAACACACATAATTTTTGCATCTTTCTGGTTGACGTTATAACATAATCTAGTGGTGAGTCTACTCTCGCAATGCTTAATGCTGCAAAAATAGTGGTCGCCATTCTAATTTGCAGTGTATCTTTGACAATATCAGTTTCTTATATTTCCTGATTCGCTTGAGCACTTTCTTAAATTTATTTATTCTGATTGTTTCTTTTTTTGCTCCTTGTCAGTCATTTTGCTGTGCATTTTCTCTGGCAATGTTTGATCAGGCTGTTATTGGCTGTCATTTTTTAAGTGAAACCACTTTGATCCTCTTCATAATTCACACGATGTCTTGGGAGGTAATAAAACAATTAAAGTTATATGCACGGCATTATATAAGGATCAAGGCTCCTTACTTGACTCACCAACAGGTAGAGAACAAATTTCTACAACTGACCACCAGTACCGAAGGAATATGGCTTTATCACTATGAGAGGTCATGGCGGAGGCCATATTCCTCAGGTACTAGTAGGTTAAGTGTAAAACCTTGTTCTCTTGGTATTGGTGGGTCAGGCGGGGAGCCCTATGTTGCTCTAGTATCTTACTGCAATTTCTCTTGTCATTCCCCTCAAAAGGTCTTGAAAAATTTACAAAAGCTTGGGTAGATGTTCTTTCATTTTTCTTGTGAATCATGAAAATTTTGTTTAGTCCAAAGTATCAACAAAACTTAGGTAATGCAAAGTTTGTAAATCTACAGCTTTTGTCTTTCTTTCATATTTGATCACTACTTCCTATGTTAGCAAGGTGGCGCCAGGGACAGACAAAGAAAGGCCACATTCACTTACGTCCATTCTATACCTGTCGTGTGCAATGCAATGAAACCATAGCTCTCTATCCATAACTAGGCTCCATGTTTCCATGGTTTACCCCAGCTGCTTCACAGACCCTGGTTCAGTCCACTGACAGCACATCGACCCCTGTATACCACATCATTCCAATTCATTCTATCCCATGCCCACCTTTCACCCTCCTGCATGTTCGGACCCATTCCCTCAAAATCTTTTTCACTTCATCCTTCCGTCTCCAATTTAGTTTCACTCTTCTTGTTCCTCCCACTTCTGCCACATATATCCTCATTGTTAACCTTTCCTTGCTCATTCTCCCAATATGTCGAAATAATTTCTGCACATCCTCTTCAGCTCTCTTAATCACACTCTTTTTATTACCACGCTTCACTCTTACCCCTTTATTACTTACTCAATCAAACCACCATACACCACATACGGTCCTCAAATGGTTATTTCCAACACATTCACCCTTCTCTACACATCCTCATCTATTGCCCATGCCTTGCATCCATATAATATTGTTATGACTATTATACCTATTATACCCATTTTTGCCCTCCCAGATAACGATCTCTCTCTCCAAACATTTTTCAGTGCTCCCAGAACCTTCGCCCCCACCCATCCTATGACTCACTTCCATTTCGATGGTTCTATTCACTGCCATGTCTACTCCTAAGTATCTAAAACACTGCACTTCCTCCAATTTTTCTCCATTCAGACTTACACCCCAACTAACCTGTCCCTCAACCATTGTAAACCTAATAACCTTTCTTTTACTCACAATTGGTCTCAACTTCCTCTTTTCAAACACTCTTCCAAACTCAGTCATCAACTTCTACAGTTTCTAACTCAAATCTGCCACTAGTGCTGTATCATCAGCAAACAAGAACTGAGTCACTTCCCAAGCCCTCTCAACCTCAACAGACTGCAAACTCACCCCTCTCTCCAAGACAAATTTACTTCCCTCACCACCCTAACCATAAACATATATACATTCATAGTGACATCACACAGCCCTGCCATGGGCTGAGGTTCACTTGAAATCAATCACTCTGCACATGTCTTACACCACTGACAAAATATTCTTGCTGCTTCTACCAGCTTTCCTCCCACACCATATGTTCTTAAGACCTTCCATAAGGCATCTCTATTAACCCTATCCAATGCTTTCTTCAGATCCATAAATGCCAAATTCTTAAAACATACCTTGTATTTGTGTTAATATTAATCTCTGGCTCACTTTAGCACTTTTTGTGATGGTGGTATTTCAGGTTTGCTTAGGTACACTCATGCACACACACATGTTCACATACACAATGTACACTGGGTAAAAAAGTATTAGTGTATAATGGATCTGATAGCTTTCATAATAATCCAATCAGCTCCTAATGTTGTGGGATGGTTGATATGCCTGGCTGTAGTTGGTCTGTTCAGGTTTGAACCACACACTGAACACTGCAAAATCTAAGATAAAGTTCACAGTTTCATTTATCAACTCATGGATCATGCCACTGTGGCATATCAGCTAACATAGTCATTATCAGCCACCAATATCATGGTCAAGCTAGTCATGATGGAAACCTCACAGGCAACATACAGTGTTATTGTAGTTCTCCATAATGAAGGCTACAGTAATTGTGTTATTGCCCAACAACTTGGTGTTCACCGAAGCAAAGCAACAGTGGATTCGGCAACATGCTGAAACAGGTGCTACAGATGACTGTCTTAATGCATATATAACATCATATATTACTCATATAAACATATTACATTCCCTAAATATTTGACAGAATATGTTGCTAGTGGCCGATATGGCACCCTCCTGATATTAGGGCTACCATCGTGCAGTCAGACAAATTTCTCCGTACCTGTTGGACCATGTGTCATAATGTTTAACACATATTGTGTACTGATACTTTTTTACCAAGTGTACATCCACTGTAAGTCTTATCTTCTCATTTAAAGCCACACTAAATTGCTGGAAAAAGCTATGAAGAAAGTGGGGAGAAACTCAATCTGCTCACACTGGAAAGAAGAAGAGTAAGGGGAGATATGACAACTACAAACTGCCTAGATTTTTAAGAAGCCATGAGAGTGCTAACACAGAACAGTTCTTTGATACTAGAAGAGAGTCCAGAACAAGAGAGCACAACTGAAAGTTAGGCAGGGGAAATGTATTGATGAATATGAGGAAACATTTCTTTAGTAAAAGAGCTGTGGATTTGAGGAATAAGCTTAATGAAGAGAAATTAAGTATATGTAACTAACATCAAGAATTCAGAGACCCATGTAATAATAAACCAGAGATACGGGATAAGGCCCAAGGAATATAAATCTCCTTTCCATATGCACAAACAGGTAATATGTAATAGTAAAATATATGAATACACACATGCACACATACAAAAACATGACCTCCATGACATAGCAGTTAGCGTTACTGACCATCACACATGCATAGGTTTGAATCCAAGGAGCTGGTCAATGAAATGGGAAAC
The DNA here is from genome assembly GCA_038088735.1 of Panulirus argus. NCBI lineage: Eukaryota > Metazoa > Arthropoda > Malacostraca > Decapoda > Palinuridae > Panulirus > Panulirus argus. Next base: position 10,937 of record JAYMFT010074224.1, read on the forward strand.
TGGCATGGGCTAGGGTGTATGTTTGTGTGTGCATACATGCATAGTTTGTGAAACATTTATAGAAGTCAACAGAACCTATAAAAACCTCACCTAACTTTGCCAGAGGTTGAGATTTAACTTAGTTTTCTCTAATAGTCAAAATATAACAACAATGCTTTCATCTTTTTTCTCCTACAACCTGATGAAAATCATTCACTAAAAGTGGTAGCATTTACTAGGATGGGTTAGACTGGAAGCATAATAAGAAAGTGCCCAAATCTCCAAGCTTCTGAATAGAAACACAAAAGACAAAACAATAATTTCATTTCTAAATAACAATGAACAGAATCTCAACCGCTACGCAAAGTTAAGTGTGCTCTTCATACGTTCTTTAGATCTATACAAGCTGGCCATACCTAGTAAATGCAAGTTTTGGTTTGGTTTGATTTGGTTTAAACTGAATGAATGTTTCTTTCCTATTAATTGTTTCCATTTAGGACAGCTTTTTTGTGGGTTTGGCCACTCTATATTAAACCTAGCTTTTGTTATTCTAAATCCAGTGTCTTTTACAGCACACCAGTGAGTTGCAATGGTTACCATAAATTACTATAGTCCATGATATATTCAACCATTAAATAGAAAACTACCTCATTCATAATTTGCTACCCAAAGTGATCACCTCCTGTGTTCCATCACTCAAATTTTACAATTCATATACAGTTGTAAAAGTTATATTACAGTACTGGTGGTTCATAAAGTGTTGCAGAAGAGTAATACAAAATCAGTGATAGAATACAATGGTGACAATGGCCTTACAACAGCACGAGATGTACAGAGATTTACCAAGTAAGTATTTCAAACCATTCCCTCCTCAACCACCTAGAACTTCCCACACAGTAGTTTGACTTTAGTTTGGTTTTCATTGCTTCATAGTTCAGATATGCTTTTTATTCCTGATGTGACAGGGAATACAATGGGAATGAATTGTGGACTGTAAGAATGGGTTAATCATAATGCTTTCAGGTGGTTTGAGGAGGTGGAAAGAATGCAAGACAGGGACTTTACAAGAAGAGTAAAGGGGTATGTGTGAGTGGAAGACGACCTGTGACATGGAAAAACAGAGTGGAAGGGTACTGGAGGAAGAGATATGGTGGAAGTATGCAAGGGAGGCATGTAAGGATAGGGAATAATGGAGACTCTTTTGCTGTGGTCACCACCTTAATGGGAACTCCAGGAAGGAACAGGAATTGGAGATATATAAAGAAAGATAGATTGTCCTTTAAACATGCTGGTGTGTTTGTTACTGGGCTGAATGTCAACAATTGTGCAATATCGCCACTTCCCCCATTGTCATGAGCTTAGTTTGTGACTATTTCTGGAACATATTTGAAATATTATACTTGTTTTTATTGGTTTCTCCATTGCTTCAAAGGCATTAAGGTGTACTTCACATATTCTAAACGTTATACTGCAAATTAAAAACTTTACTTTTTTCTTTTTCCCTAATTTCACTGGGGGAAGGTTTCGCGACACTTGTGGACACACTCAGTGGTCTCAAGTATTGCTGTTGTATAGTGTGGAGAAAACATCTCCTGAATGGTAATGCTAGTAAATTTCCAATTATAGATTTCAAAGTGAACTGACGTTGGATATCTACCACACTGTGGCCCACAATTTTTGCCACTAATCTCAACATATTGTAAATAATATTCTACACACAGACATATCAGACATTTGATGGTGAAATAAACAATAGGTAAATAAGTCTAAATATTCAAGAAACACTAGAAGGATGGTTGTAGTTAACAAAAACATGCTAACAGTGATCTACCATAAGGGGAGAAGCCTATGACCAATGGAATAACAGTGCATGAGCCAAAGAAATAAATATCAAATTTGTCACTTACTTTGTAAAATTCTTAAAAATGTCAAGTGATCATTCACATGTTCCAGATACTACCTCACTATGGTGACATGGAGCATACAAATAAGAACACAAAATATAGTATGGAAAATATTAAAAAAAGTCATGTAAAAAATATACAAGAAATCTCTTGAGGAAAGGTGAAAGATTTCTGCAGTTGAATATTGTTTTAAAGAATCTAACCATTAGTGGAACCATACACAAGATCAAGGTAAAAGCTTATCATGCTGTATTCAACCTAAATTTTTAATGAGGACTCAGAATCATGATTTTCTTTCTCAACTTATCAATTCATTTGTTTATCAATAATTCTAAAAACCTTTCTTCCATATGGCAAGTTAAAAAGGTAAACAGACTGGTGTAAGTTGGGTAAATAATTAGACACCTACAGGTCCTCTTTTGGTAAAAGGTAGACGTGTACCTACTGGACCAGCTCTACTCCTGTATCTTGTCATGTTTGGTTAATTAAATATTTTTCTTGTTTTCCTACTTCTTGGGATGATCCGTCCATACTTCATAAAGCTTTTTTTCAATACTTGTGGACATTTTCTAATTCAACTATACCTCCAGGTAACTCATTCTGTTTTTCCTACTGTTTACCCTTGATCATAAAAAGTCTCATATTAGTGTTCACATGTGTTAGAGTCAATTCTTAATGATATGAAAACTGAGACTACTTTATCATATTTCCCATATTACTATAAGTTTCATCATGACTCAACATGCATGATAATAATCTAAAATTCGTAAATCAAGTCTTTAGCCTATCCTTGTACAAAACTTTTCCTAGTTCAAATACTGATTTTGTTGCATGACATCTTCAATCATGTATATATGGTTTTTGAAGTAAGGGCTTCAAACCCAGCTGGCATTCTCAATATGAGGATCTACAAGGCTATTGTAGAGTTTTAAGTGCCTAGGTATGTAAATGTCTTTCTTATAAAACCCATGACTACATCAGCTTAATTAACCTCTTCACGTATATGATCTTCAAAACCTTTTGTCTATCATAACATTGAAATCTTTTCCCTACAGTATACTTCATTGATATACCACTTTCAAAGGAGTTTATAGCTATAATATTCCTCTAACATTTGTCCTCTTCTCTTGATTTTACATTTATGTTGATGGAATCTTATCCATTTATCAGAATACTCATATATTAGGTATCATTTCTCTTTGACACTCATCACACTCTTCTCTCCTATCTACATCATCATATACACTGGCATCATCAGTAAATGAGTGTTACTGTTTTGTTCTGAAAGAGATATGCCACCTACGTATAAGAAAGAGAACTCATCCTAACATGAATCCTTGAGGTATTCCACTTGTGACTGGTATCTAGTCTGATTTTTCACAATTTTCTATTTTTTTCTGATTTCATCCAGAGAGAAATAATTCAGTCCAAGTAAAGTATTTACCATCAATGTTGTACACCTTAGGCATGAGGACGAGTCTCTCATGGGGAACTGTGCTGAATGCTTGCTTGGTCACAATAGGCTGCTCTATCTACTATCTCTATCCATGCACCAAGAACATGGTTTAGTTGTACTATTGATGATCATCCCAATATGAAGCCATACTATTTATCACCATACAGTTTATTCGCCTTCATGTTTGTTACTTAGTTTACTTGTATTATACCTTCTAGCATTCTACATATAATACAGGTCAGGCTTACAGGTCTATAGCTTCCACACATGTATCATCCTCTTTTTTGTACAGAATCATACTGTTAGCTCATTCCCAATTCTCTAATATCTTTCTACTTTTAAAGGTGTTCAAGACGATGCTTAACAGTAAAGTTACAACTTCACTTCTTTAATATTTGTAAGTGTATCTGATCTGGTTCGACATTAATCTTTAGGCTTTTCAACAGTATCATAACTATTGCTTCATTAATGCCCACATTGAAATATTTTCTTCACAAGTCACATCTGGAGAGGTCGTAAATTTCATTTGTGAACAGTGATGTAAAAAAGTCAGAAAATACATCTGCCTTTTCTATATCCACCATAATTAGAATTTCCATGCTATTTACATACAAGACTGAAACTGAAGACTTTGTTTTTATTCTGCTTTACACATAGGTTCAGAATTCTTTTAGGTTTTTTTTCACCTTTTGAGCTGAGCTTAGTTCATCGCAAACCAAAGGCTGCTTTCTATTCCTTATAGCTCTTCCACTGCTAACTCCACAGTGAAGTGTACAGATTTGCTGAAATCTGTTTGCTAAGGTAGGAGGAATCTAAACAATTCCCTTACCAAACACCACCAAACCAGTGTTTCAGTGTTAATGCTGTGATTGACAAGACTATTCTGAATTCTGCTAGACAAATTGACTAAAGCAGAAATGCTACCATCTTGTGGAGGGCTTCAGACACTAGGAAAATCTTACTTATTTTGCAAAGAGTAAACTACCAAATTTTAGAAACTTATAATAATCTGACTGCCACTGTTATAGTCTTTGGGTTTATTATGAAACATATGGTCAAAGTAACAATCAGGCAAGATGTGAGAGATACTGTACTTCCAGCTAATCAGTTATAATTGGAAAATATCCTTCCATTACAATGACTCTGTGTATTTTTCAATGTGAGAGCTTATAAAGAAGAGATGGTAATTAAGATGTAAAAACTTACATGGTGAGTGGTTGGTATAAGTTATTCTGTCTGCTGGGTATATATAAACAAATACTTCCATTTTCTATTACTCTTCAAGTGTAAGTGTTGACATGATTCACATCACAAACACTTAAAAAGATATCTTAAACATAGCAGATCAGAGAGTAGATATTACTACAATAATGATATATACACGACACAGGTTTAGTAACCAGAAAAATAGTTTTCTCTATAGTCAAAAACAGATACGTGACGGTTAAGAATGGCTAGTACTAATAAGATTTAACTGCTATGCGACATTAAAAAAGAACAAAATTCAATTGTTAATGAAATAAAATTGTCTGAAGTTAGATTATGGAATAAAAAAGTTACCTTTCACTTTCACATCAAAGGGTCATAACATCTTTTCAGAATACTGTGAATATGTGAACAATAATTAAGTAATATCTTTATTTACATCTCTGCTGTACAATTTTTTTTTTATGTACATAAACCTACATTCCTACTAATGACACTGTGCTTCTGATGAATCTGTAACCTATCAACTGAGAAAAACTCAAATGAAATGTGTGGAAACATTTCTACACATTTCTTTATAAAAGTGACATTATTGTATCCTTCCGATATCAACATAACTATACAATATTCAAGAGAATTTTTATACACGTATCTAATTTTCCTAATGTAAAATGTGTGCTGCATCAAATAACATCTGTGGAAACACACGGGATGCTGTAATGTTACACAAACCACTAACATTTGTTAAAAAATTATTAATCATTTCCTTTCCCTGCACCATAATCCTTAGAAAAAATCACAAAGCATTAAAATATATGCTAAAAATGTGTTTGTGACAGGAAAATGAGTGCTGCATCTAATATCAGCAATACCCCTTCATCATCCTACAATCTTGAATGAATCCTACAAAGTAGGGAGGGATCTGATGATCAGGAAAGATCTGGGGTTGAACATAACAATTCTAGTACAAATATGACAAACATACTTAGCCTAGCCTAGCCAGGAATAGCCGCATAAGTTAAACTGAATGAAGACTGAGTGACATGTGAACCTAAAATACTTGTCCATCCTTTCCTAGAGCAACCCATGAAAAGTAAGGAAACACATTCTTTTACCTTAATATGGCATAGAAAGCTATGAAAGCAACCACCAGTTAATGCACAGAAATCACAGTGGCAGCACAAATGACATCACATTGTGGCAGGCACAGTGTTTCTGAACACTATCACAATAATGAAATTATAGCACAGTTTTCTGATATGCTGGACACTTTTCACTAAAAATACTGTTTGTCAAAATATTTCCCAGCAGCAATCTTGACAGCTGATGACTGGCAATGAGTCAAATCAATTATGCCAACAGCAAACACAACTTTCTGACATGATTACAGCACTAACAAAAGTGAGTGATCCTAATTTCAAAATCATATGTGCTAACCAATCAAAATTCCATCATAATCCTTATTTCATGCCTTTTTTGCATTAATAAAGGATAAACAAAATGAAGAGCTAATAAAAATATTTACCAAATCAATAACCACAATATAAAAACAAACACAGAGAAACCTTTATGCAAGGAAAATTAGAGGAATATAGCACAGACACAGGAAAGTAGTCTCCTCATTCGACTTGCAGTTGATTTTGTCTTAGTTTCAAGTGAAAATTCAAAATCTTGATGTTATGTCTCCTGTCAAAAACAACATTTCTTAGTAATTCAAATAACTTATCTTTTACTGAAGAAAGTAAACCCACTAATACAGTGGCACAGGGAAAGTGAATAACTTTCAAAGAATATATTAAAAACCTACAGGTAGCATCAATAAGTAGGAAATACAGTATCCACAGATTTCAAATATTGAGAAACCAGTCAACAACTGTAGGTTATATTTAAATAGGTGATAGTGGTATATGAATGGTTGGTTTCATTCAGCTAAGGAAGAACTATTTACCAATGGTTTTCTTATCTTTCCCATATCAACACAACAGCCTATTTGTTAGTCTGGTACACATGTTCATATTTCATAAAATGCTGCATATCTATTTCCCATCTTTTTTTATTGTTTCCTCTTACTCCTGCCTTTCTTTGTCTTTGTTTAATTAAATTCTACTTCTTTCTTTGAGTACAAGTATTCCTGTTACATGCTGCATTCTCTTTACACACTTATTTCTTATAAGTAAATATTACTACATGCCAAACCATCATGGAAAAATCTTAAATAGGTGTGATGAGCACTGTTGTCCAGTCTTCAGTACCTAAAGATGAGAATATGGTCAGCAACTAAAATGTTTCAGAAAGAAATTTGCATTTTCCACACTGCTTTAAATGTAGGAAAAGGAGAAAGGCTAACAACTGGATTGTGATCCAAAAAGAGAAACAGAGATAGACATGTAAACATATAAACAAGCAGATGTAACAATTTTTTCTTAGGGACATGATGAATAAATAACATAATTTCTCTTAAAGCAGGGTATTTTAATCCTAAGTGTATTGATTCTCAAGCTGTATGCAGTTACAGCTGAGATGGGCTACTGATGCAGTAGTGTAATATATCACAATACTGAGATTCAATTGCTCATAATTTAATCCAGAATCATCAAAAGACACATGTCATAGTTCACAATGAAGGCAGTGCAAGACTGAAGTCTAAAATGTAAGTAATCTTAAAGATGATCAGGTAAGAAAAACTGATTTGTTAGTTTCCTAAACATCAAAAAGATTTTGCAAACCAAACATGCCATAACCAAAATTCTAATCATTCTAGGAAAATATCTAAAGCCTTATCTGAAATATATTACAGCTTTCTCCACGATATATACCAATTACATCCTCTTATCAAAACTGACAAGGATATGGAAAATTAGAAATCAGATATAAAGACCTTCCTCATTACTCCTTTACCTAACCAAAGCAAGATTTATAATGAAGCTAATCCTTAAGTAAATTGGTTTTCTATCTTCATGATAATGATTAAGTCTTTTCAGAGAAGGGTAGTGATATTCTACTGGTAGGGCAAAATTAGAATGAAATCCAGGAGCTACTTTCACTGCAGGTGCATATGCAGAATAGGATTGTAGATTCATTCATGAAAGCCTTTAAACAGCAAACAAACAAAAAGTGTACGCCTGACTTATCATGTGCCACCTACAGGATCGTACTGGTGATGTATGAAGTCATATCCTTTGCTTACTTTTTCATCTGACTAAATATGATTTTACAATTATTCAATCAAATTTAAAAGTACATTTCAAGACAAGGTTGGAAACATTATCAAAGAATGATGTGAGAAGACGGAGAGTATTTTACACAGATATCATAGCATTACATATTTTCAAAGAAACAGACCCAAAGGTCTGTAAAAGGCCAGATGTAAACAAATGAGCTACCTGTTCTCTAACAATGAAACAGTAATAATACTGCTTCAATTGTTCCTTGAACTTACTTGGTCTGACAGTCCAGGACTGCAAGCTTGATAAATTTTTGCAAGCAATATGTACTTCTGATGTCTTTATATTCACACTATTTCTATGTTGGTGGAAAATGTGATGCATTAAACTTAGTGAGTAAATGATTTGATTCTAGTCACCTGTCATTTGAAGAAAATCTTTAAAATTACATTTAATATTACCATATAACTCTTTTAACTAAATTAGTTTATCTACCTGCTGGTGGCACTCTCAGTCTTATCTTTAACACCTGTATAACAGATATAAGAAAATGTCTAGTGTTAGAGTAACTGCTTTAGGTGAAATCTGTAAAGAGATTTGCTTACAGATTGTGCTTGCTGTGCATAAACTGGTATGTTTAAATAGATACCATCTTTATTAGTAAGATTTGGCTTGTCTAATATTACCAAAACATCAACAGGCACATACCACTATTTGCTTAATAATTTAGGGAACAAACACTTAATGTACATAAAAGTGCAACAACACAAAATTACAATCTGAACACATTTTATAAAATTAACTAGCATTCTAAATTTTACTGGAATTATTCAAGTACACTGATCATTAAAGAATATTTCAGGAAGTCTGGTAATGAACTAGTTTTCACTCAGACTTTTCTAGGGTTCTAGTTTGAATTTTAAAACATCATTTTCTGGAGTGAATTTCGTAACAAATATTACCAAGAATTACTTCATTATAAAGCACTTGGGTTAAGTCTAAAATAAAAGCTCTACCAAAATAATGATATTTGTTGTGTAAATGCTCACAAGAAATACCTCCTCATCAATGGATTACTGAAGTCTTGAGTCTATGAGAGTTGGACCATAGCACTATTTCATATCATGTTCAGATTTCATTCTGTATACAAATCTTATGAATACTTTTCCTATCTATTTATCATACACTAACTGAGAAGAGTAACATGTCTAACAGCATTTTCTCTTCTTATATATGAAACAACATAGTCCATACTTACATATGAATCAGTACACAATTTCTTTGTCTATATCCCTGTCACTGTACATACTGCTTCATCAACTTAATTTGGCACTAAGCTTTACTGAGCTTCACATGTTGGTTTTCTCTATGTGCAGCAGATAAATACAAAGCATCATTCACATTCAGTACTGAAATTTGTTTATCACTGGGTGCCTTGCACTTCAGTTTTTGCTGAGGCCAAGATTTTCTTTTCACTCGGCTTCCACAAAAAAAAAAAAAGATCTATTGCACCTAACCATTAGTCAATCACCTCCATACGGAACTTGCCTCCCTGGACTGCAAGACCTCCATCATCATCATCATCTTCACCAGCAGGAGAGTCATGGTACTCCTCAAGCTGAAAAGTTTTGAAATTAAATTTTCTAGTCCTGCTAATGATGCCAAAATGGATTAACGTCTATAAACAAAATTTACGTTCCAAATAATTCATCCAATAACTTAACTACATCACAAATATATAAATCCATGTAATAAAATAGATGACTATGACTGAAATAACTGGACTTTGCATCAGATTACAGTCATAGCAAGTCCCATATACCTGAAACATTTAATCAAATGCAATGTCTAAATATATATTTCTACTTCTCATTACCAATACATCCAATAATCTACTAATTCTAAACACTAGCATGCTATAAAGAACTGCTTTGCAATACATATCCAATACTAGTATGTACCTAAATGCCACAAAAAAGTAGCTGTATGAATTTCTCAAACAAATGGCACAGATTTGGGTCAAACACAAGACTGATGGAAACAAGCTGATTTATCCATCCCTTAATTTCTAGTTTGGATTTTAATCATCACTTCTGATACCAAAAATGACAACCAGAGGACCACTTTGAGTTCAAAGATATATGCGCTTATGTATTTGACGCCCATACAGTAATTCAGACTTGTGTCCGGTGTATATTGAATCTATGTGGTTATTTCTCCATGCCATATCATCATGGAGAGATGAACACATGTATGAATGCATTTGAATCATTTTATACCCTTCTAGACAGGAAGTGTTCTTATACTCTGCTGCGTAAATCAGATATAAAATAGCAAGGAAATGTGCACAAATTCTGATAGCGTTAAAAGCACAACAGTTATGCTAATACCATTTTCTAAAGAAAAAGTAAAGTCTGAGCACATAGGTCTGCTTACAATCCAGTGTGAAAATAGGAATACTGTACTGGAGAGATTTTGATTCAAAATAATATGAACGCTATTTCCCTTGATCATTCTCAATGATCTTATGTTGAGATTTTATACCATATATGAATACCCCATAATCATAATGAGTCTACTGTTTAAAGATGATCTTTAATAGTTTTGTAAGTAATTAAATACATATATACAATAATGCTTTGATGCTATGGATACTTAGCTTTAGCCATTCCATACTGCATATACAAAGTACATTAACAATGACATACAGTACTATAAATGTTAAAGCATCAACAGATCAAACTGCAATATTTGCAATTATATAGGCAGTATCACATACAATACATTTAATAATTACTATATTAATCTTAATCAGCATGTATTTTCTATTTCTAATTACAACTGTTACCTCTTTTGCCCTATAAAGTTTGGGATTTTAATCGTCAGCCTCAAAAACAATCCCTTCCAGAAATGATAGGCCTGTGAGAGTAAACTACTGAGCTATAATGTCCACAAGCATTAATGTTCTCTCTTTTGTTTCCAATAAGAATATTTCCATGTATATTCATTAACTAAAGATAGAAATATTTTGAAGGACATGCATAAGACAGTGTTACATGCAAGTGGGAAGAGAAGAAAAGGAAAGAAAGGGGACTTACATACATTTTTGTATGTAACATATGAAAATAATCAACACATTTGCAGGAATGTACTCATGGCAGTTTTTTCCAATGTTCTCTTTACAGACTGACTAAATCAAATTCATATATATATATATATATATATATATATATATATATATATATATATATATATATATATTCAAAGGTTGTGAATTACCTTATAAACAATAAGTCAGAATAAACTGATCAAAATATGTGAATGGGCATATCTTGAGTGAAAGAGACTGCCAAGAAAGGACTTCCAAAAGCAATAGAAATAATATTCATGAAAATCTTTTTTTACTCACTGGACTTATATATAGTCCAAATTCCAGAATCCGGACGTGGTAGCTGTGCATGAAATTAAGAAAGTACAGCACGTTGTTAGTGAAAAGAAAGACGCAAAAGCACGACTGACATCAAGAACAATCAGTTGCCAAATAAACACAAATACTGTGTACAAAAAGAAATCATTGGAGGAGAACTTTTTTTATTCATTCTCTTTCCCCAATCCCTGGTGATAGAGATGTAAGAATACTTATGTCTCCTCTGTGTCATAGAAGGTGACTAAAAGAGATGGAGTGGGGTAATGGAAATCCACCTCTTTTGTTTGAATGTGCATGGATTAAATGAGGACGAAAAGAAGGGAGAGATTAGTGCTGTTTTATGAGAGAAAACAGGGTGTTACGGCTCTTAGAAAAACAAAGTTGATGAGTAAGTTTATAGAGAAGATTGGGAATGTTCAATGGGGTGAGGCATGGAAGGTGAATCAGATACTGTTTACAAATGATCTATCTCTTGCGACAGACTTCAGAGAGAAACACTGACAAATTCAAGGAAAGTGCTTAAGAGGAAAAAATTGAATGAAAATGAGATCATAAGTAAGGTAGTGAGGTGCAACACATAGGTAAGACAAGATGGTTTGAGTGCAAGGCCTTGATGTGGACTTTTGTCCGTGACTGGAGCCTTCAACTTAAAAATAAAGAAAGAAACAGACTGGAGTGCTTTACATACCTATGTGTGGTTGTGACTATAGAGGGAATCATGGAGGCTGATATGAGTCATAAGGTGGAAGAAGGATTAAGGTCCTGGGTATAATGAGCATGTGGAAGGAAAGGTTGTTATTTGTAAGGGCAAAAATGGGTATATTTAAAGGCAGTGTTGTATAGATGTGATGCTTGGACCTTGAATGAAAAAGAAAGGAAGAGGGTGGATGTGTTGAACATGTACAGCACAGTATATGGATTTAAGCACTTTAAAAGTGTTAAGAGGAGAGGGTTAGGGTGAGGTATGGTACAATGTGTAATCTGACTGCCATGGCCGATCAGGATGTGTTGAAATAGATCAGGCAAATGAAAAGGATGAGTAAAAGCAAAGACAGAGAGGATCTGCATTAGAGGCAGTGAGAGTGAAGGGTAGGGAGAGACAAAAGAGATAAAAAGATGCAGTGAATGAAGTATCTGGATCTCAGGACCAGAAAAATTAGGAGGGCAAGAGGTGAACATTGGACAGAATGAGATGAAGCAATATGGTATATGGGAAAAGATATGCTGTTAATGGGCTAAACTAAGGCATATGAACTAGTTTGTGGGGCCTGGCTGTTGATGGTAATCTCTGATTTCACTACATTCTATGCTAGATGTTACTGTCTGAGTTTTGCCAGATATTAGCCTGGCATAGGCCTGTGTCTTCAGATGCCCCTCCCCCTACTTTCTCTTTGAGAGCTTGGAAATGGACATGTGCACTGAGGCCATTTTTTTTTTGTTTTTGTTACTATGCTGCTTCACTAAAGCAGGAAAAGCAAGTATGTGTGTAAAATAAAAGGATGAGAGTACAACACTACATCCATAAGACCCTTAGAAATGATTAATTATTAAAACTCAATCAGATTAATGAAAAATAACCAAGCAATAATAAAATCAATTCAGAAAATACAAATCTGAATGGATTCTCTGTTGCTGCTTCCTGTTTTCATCCAATGCTGAGGGAATTCAGCAGAGTATGAAATTGTTACAATAGAGAATATCTAAAATAAACAAAAAACCATATGGCTTATTGGTAAATAAGTAAAAAGTTTGCACTTTTTACTGAATGTAATGTTTCAAAGCTTGTTTTATCCCTTTCCTTGAATGTTTAACAGATGCCTCAACATACTGCACTATATGAATTTATGACAAAATTATTTCAGTTTAAAGCACACAAAATTTACTAAAAAAAAGAGGTGAAAGATATAATTAAAAGGCACAGTGAGGTGAATGTAACATGGATGCTCTTAACTCTTTCACTGCAGCCAATTTATATATGAACTAGCATTTTTTGTTTGGTGTGACCAGTGCATATATGATCAATATTCTTGAATCTGTCTTGAGGTGATATATATATACATAAAACCACCAATGCTTATATTAGCATCCCATGCATTGTTATCAGATACTAGAAACCAAAATTTTTCCCTAAACTGGTCACTGCACATGGAGATGGTATGGAGACCTGCATGAGATATGTGTCCCTTTGCTAAGTAATAATATGAGAAGCTTTGACATTCTCACATGAACATATATATCAAATATCACACAACTCATGCTTGAGAGTACTCTTGGAATACCTCCTATGCCTGGCAGTGAAACAGCAAAAGCTAAAAAGCAAATGTAAACAATGTTTCAACGAGATGAATTATATATCATTCTGCAACATTTAGAAAATCATATATAATGTACTATATATATCACATATAATATATTAGAATTACTGACAAACCCCTTGAAATTTTGTTCTAGATGTCACTGAAGAAACGCCTCGCGCCAAGGGAGTGAAAAAGGGCAAAATGTAATACCTATCTATTTGAAAGGAGATTCGGAAGAGATGTTGAACTAAAGCCTGGTTTCCCTAGTAAGTGTGGTCTATACAAAACTTGATAAGATAATGAGAGAGCAATTAGACAAATTCCTACATAGGGTAAATTACCCATGTGAAAGACAACAAGGTTCTAGGGAAATCAGGTCTAGCATTACAAAGCTCTCTCATTTCTATGAGATGATGAACTTTTTTCAGACAAAAGAGAAGACTGAGTGGAATATTCATGTCTGGCAGGGAGCATGTGACATTGTTCCACAAAGAAGGCTGATAAAGAAGCTGGACTACCATGCATATATAAGGGGAAGGCTTTTCTGATGGAGATATTACCTTGGTGGAAGAAAAAAAAGAATGCATTTCAGGGGAGTTCTTGAAATTAGTTAAGGTCACCAGAGGAGTGCAACAGGGTTCAGTTCTGGGACCATTATTCTTCTTGTCTGTATATGACATGTGAGTCATGAGGAAAGTGAAATGCGAGGAGGATTGAACTATCTCACAAGGAGACCTAGATAGTCTCTAAAGTTGGTCTGTTACATGTTTGATAAAATTCAACCCAAATAAATGTAATGCAATGAGGTTAGGTCACAAGGAAAGAAGGCCTTGTTATAAATATCACCTAACAGGAAATAAGTTGCTGGAATCTATGTGTGACAGAGATCTGGGAGATGACATTACTCAAAACCTGTTGCAAGAGCCACAAATAGAATAATTAAGAAGACCAACTGTCAGCTGGTAAATATTATAACTGTGTTCAAGTTCACAGATAAGAAAATATTCAGTGAGCTGTTCACATCCTATAGAGGGCTGAAACTAGAAAATGCTTCTAAGGTTTGGTCACTGCACCTAAAGAAGCACAAATACCTAGTACAAAAGGTCTTACAGAGGGTAACAAATTTAATACCAGAACATAAAAAAATGAGTTATAGGGAAAGGCTAAAGGCCTTAAATTTACCCACAATGGAACAGAGCAAAGTGACCTAATGACAACCTTTAAGTTTTTAAACCATGTTGATGGTGTAGACACTGAGCAGTTCCTCAAAAGAAGTAGGGATAGAACACAAAGAATACGAGAGAAATCAAGCAAGAAACTAGTTAAAAAAAGATATAAAGAAGTACTTTTACAATACATGAGTGACAGATGAATGGAATAGACTTAATGAGGACATGATACATACTGAGGGCATACACAAGTTTAAAAAGTTGTACAACAGTAGAGAAGATTCAAGAGATGGGGCCCCAAAAGTGTAAAATACCCTCCCCATACAGTACAAATAGGAAGAGAAGTCTCTTGCCAACCACTGGGGTTATGCTCCTAGAAGACAAGGTACAAGGTGTAGGGAAAATGGGAGGTTTGGGTTCTTGAGAGCCTTAAGCATGTTATGCTTATTCTATGAAAGTACAAAGAAATAACGTACAAAAGTATAATGTAATAACATGATGGCAGTTTACCACATGTGATGCCACACATCCATACTCCCAAAATGTAGCTATGTTGCACATTGGGTTACTTTGACACTCATCCTAGCAGCAGTACACTGCCTGGTTATGACACTCCTCCAGCCTCTCTCTAGCAATGGAGGTCTGCTGGGCAGGACTATAAGCAGCCTGCAGTATATGATACTCATCCAATGTGCAGAAAAAATACTGGTGGTTATGTGGAAAGCTGCAGATACTCAAAACCTGATACCACAGACAGTGAATGGTATATGTTATACTAGGCATGTATACTCTTAGCTGTGGTTGGCAAAACCATGGTAGGCAATAAATCTTTGTATTTGCAAATAGGTAATTACATATAAGCCTCTGTAATGCAATGTCTAGCATTACAACACATTAACCTAACAAGCCCATGTTTAAATCCCCCACAGGGAAGCGGACTTACAGCTAACACAGGTGTTCATCCTCCCTCAAGGGCTGGTCAATGAATGGGTACCTCATATGAACTGGTGTGTGTAAATGTCGGTATAAGTAAGGTTAAGATATGGTATATAAACACTCTCCCTATAATACACATAGAGTATCACACACACACACACACACACACACACACACATGCTTGGTAATCACAAATATATATAAACAGGTAATTATTAACACTCATTCATCTCATGTGCAATTAATTATGTTTGAATTCACATACACATATACAGAAATATTAGTAGAGGGAGCCATTGTTTATGTTAAAACACACCTAAATGACATATCAAAGTAAGTCATCATTTGTCAACACTAAATCTATATGATATATAATTATTTGGAGTAGGGGGGGAATAACAATCCTGAATAAAGTTATGAGTATTACTACACTAAAAAGTCAGATCTTATTGCAAAACACTTACAGTGAGTGCCTCATCACTTTTGCAAAGAAAACAGGTCCAAAAAAGCTTATCTAGGATTAGAACACTTTAAGCAAGCATCTTATGTGAGGATATGGCTTCATGTGAGGAACCAAGTTACATTACACAGCCAATCAAAAAAACATCATCAGTAAGGAAATCTAATCAATAAAACAAGGGTCCTACACCTAGGAATCTTTCACCTAATGTCTGAAAAATAATTTAGTACTTTTCCATAACTGATTGGCTGAAATCTCTGTAAGCTCGGCACTTCACTAACTGCATCACTTCTTCATGTCCTCAAGACAAAAATTTATGATCACGCAGAAAATTGCTATGTGTTATCATCTACAGTTTCCCTACACACCTCAACCTCTTTGACTAGAGGTTATCATCAAGGCTGTTGGATGAGTCTACCCTATCAAGGAAGAGACGAGTCCACTCGCTATCAGAAGTGTCACTTCGATGCATTGGCTGTAAGAAAGAGTTGGTATGTTCTATACTAACTTCTGATTAAGGTTTGGCATAAGCCTTGATATCTTCCTTCTTCTATCAATATATTCTCAACAAAAGAATATATATGGGATTGGTTATCAGAGAATTTGTGATACATGAAAAACAATTCAAATATGTTTTTATTTCTTGCAAGTTATTCTGAAGTGTCTCTTGCTACTCTGAAATCTATTTTTCTGTATTATACTTTAGTCTTTATGCCATTTCTCAAAGTGTTCCACAATGGTTCATAAAGAACCTCGAGTGAACATGGTCAATGCATACTCAACCATGCTAATACCCAAATCACAAATATATCCCTAATTCTATCAGTCTATCTATATCTCTGATGCCTGTTCCAATTAGAATTCCCTTAAAATGGTGGCCACAGTAACAGAGCCTCCATAAATAAAGAACTCTAGTGCTGCTTCTTAGCCTTTTAGTGCCTCACACTTAACAGGCCATTGGCAGAGGGCAAGTCAAGCGCAGTGTTTGCAGAGGCTCTTACCTAATGACTACTATCTAATGTGCCTACCTACTACTTCTACCTAATGTTTATACCTAATGCCCCAGCCTTAATGTTCCTACCTTCTACTTCTATCTAATGCTCCTAACATTTTGCCAAAAGGCAGGGTAAGCACACAGTGTTCACCACAGGAAAATCAGGAGTTACAAAAAATGAGCTACGTGAGTTAAGTGTTGTCATGTGTTACATACGACAAGGAGAGATTGTATGTTTGTGGATAGAATGCCAGGAGTCCACATGTTAGTGAGGCAGAAAGAAAAGATAGCTACCTGGGTCAGAGGAGTGCAACTTGACAACTACTAAAGTGCTGGCTCACTAAGCAGATGTCACTAACCCTCCTGATACCCAAGTGGGTAGTACTGGTGATATATCTCCCTGCTTGTTGGCTGCCTAAAATGTGTATACAAAGTGCCTGCCAAAACAGGAAATGAAGCTATGAAAACTATATATTCATCACCAACTAGTAGTTTATTGCCTTCCCTTTTCTCTTTATACACTCCTTGAAATGACCAGGAACTGAATCACCAAGGTTTTGAAGCCATTTAAGATCCATCTTTGCCCAAATTTTACAAATGGCCACCTCCAGCTTAAGTAGCAACAAAGTATCCATGTTAAGTAATTTCATTTTCATAAGTGCCCAAAAGTTTTCTACTGGATTCAAATCCAGTGTACTCCCAGGCCAGTCACTGAAAAATCCACTATACAGTCCTTAAGCCAATCAATGACTACTTTGGCCATGTGACAGGGAGCCCATCCTGCATGAACACTCTAGCCTTGCACCCTTTGAATGAATGTGGATGATTTTTTTTTTTTTTATGTTGAAGGCTCCAGTCACGGACAAAAGTCCACATCAAGGCCGGGCCCTAATTGAAATAT
>JAYMFT010074225.1:0-14484 GCA_038088735.1 Panulirus argus
ATATATACACACACACACACACACACACACATATATATCCCCAGTCTATGCCAGGTACCCATTTATTGACCAGCCGCGACTGTGCTCGCCAATTACCCCTTGATTTAAAAAAAAAAAAAAAGATTGGCAGAATCCGTGCACATTATGTTGTCACTCATGTACAGATGTATCCAGTGTTGATGGATATCATTAAAGTATTTATCAAGTCGTGATTTAAATGTGTTGATTGTCTACGCCTTGGCATTATCTGTGGTAGATTTACTCCATGTTCTATAACTCTGCTGGTGAAGTAAACTTTTTACTCTCGTTTGTATTACATCTTCCCTGGCGTGTCCTGTGAGGCATCTGGGGTGAGGCTAACTCCCCTCATCTAATGCGGGTAGGGTGGGGCGAGGCTCCTTCCCCCCTTATACAGAGGCGGGATCGGTGAGGCTGCCTCCGTTCAGACTGAGGCTGGTTGGGTATGCTCAGTCCCCTCATACTGAGGCTGGTTGGGTATGCTCAGTCCCCTCATACTGAGGCTGGTTGGGTATTCTTCATGCTGAGTCTAGTTGAGGGTATGCTGACTTTCCTCATACTGAGGCGGTTGTGTTTTGAATCACATACTGATTGGGTCGGGAGTGGACTCGCCCTCATACTGCTGTGGGTGGTTGGGTGGCGGAGGGAGGAATCATTCGCCCTCATACTATCGACCTCCGTGACTCACCACAATATTCGACCCGCCAGTGACTCGTGTTAGGGCGGCATGAGGGAGGCGGGGGATGGTATTGATCCGTCCCGCGTTTTAACTCCGTGATTGGGCGCTCCAGCTGATAGAAGCGACGTTTCTCTGACTACTAATGCAAATATTTGTGTATTCTCTCGCTTTGCCGCAATGTCTTCGTTGAATATGAAAGGACTTCATACTCTGGGTGGAATAAACGGTACTGTGCGCAGATATATTTGTCGTAGTAATATTATCATTTTGTACGTATTTACGTGAAAACTTGTTAATTATTTTTTGTCTTTGCCTCCGTCCATTTTCTCTCCCGTTAGGTGTCAGAAATTTGGTAGTACCTCTTGTTAGATGCAGAGCTAAATGTTTTACATTCTTAGCCAGTATATCAAGGGTGAGGGTAATCACGGAATCGTAAAGGTCTCCTTATCCATTGGTAATGGGTTCATAAGTGGGTCACATAGATCTCTGGAAATACTGACCTAAATACTGGACATTCAAGACGCGACAATTTATAGAATAACCGACCGTTTGATATGTTTATGGGTGTTATGGACTACTTGTTTTCTTGCAAACAAATTTGGACCAATTTTTCCGTTGGAAATTCGGACACGGTACTTCCTGGGACGTACAATTAAGCCGTTCGAATTGGGCGTCATGGCGGCGGCTGATGGCGGCCGGTCACGAAGGGGAGCCGACCCACCCACTCGATGACGTAAGAGACGGAGGCTTCCTGCACCAGGTCACTGGTCACTGTGACACGTATCAGGCAAGGCCATTGCTCAAAAATGAGGTTACCCAGTAATGTGGCATCACATGTTCCAGTTCCCCAGGATGTGGTGGAGGTACGCCTGTACTCGCCCTGACATTCCTTCCTCCCTACAACCTGCAGTATTTCTCCGTGTGGAACGTGTTATCATGCTTTCCTAGTTCGACTTCTGTTATTTTTTTTGTGTCCGTTGTTTGTATATTCTTCCGGGAATGAGAATGGTGATTATGAGAATGATAAGGAAAATAATAAGGATAATGATGATTGTTCATAATATACTGAATGTGTTGATGGTGATTATAAATGATAATTTTCACAAAGATAACAGTTGCTTATTGTGGGCATCGACAATTCTGTCATAGCAGAATGTGTGTGTGAGTGCGAGTGCTTGTGCGTATGTAATTACCTATTTTTTAGTTCCCTGATTGTACGGTGCGGGGAGGGAGGAGGGACCTCATCTCTCGAACATTCTTTGCTGCCATACAACTTTTTCAACGTCTTTGATGCCGTCCGCATTCAGAGGTACACCTCTCAGTTTATTCCATTCATCCCCACAACAGTTATACCCATGAAGAGTACCTCTTTTTCCAAAGAAGGCTCTAGTCTTAACCAACTTAGATGCTTGTGATTATTTCTGATTTTTATTTTGTAGGTCATGGAAGCTTGTACATTCGACGGGGCGATATATCTGGACGTTATGTACATGGTATACACACCCCAGCTGACGCCAAGTACTTATACATCGACCGGCGCCAAAGGGGAGGATAAACAGCTGGGTTGGTTATGCATTAAGCCCTCGAAAATCGTTGGTGGCAATGTAAGCCATTGCAATACGGAGGCTCGATTGGGTATGTGTGTGTATGTGGGTTGCTCTCCCCGTCGTGATTTAAGCACTTTAGATATTTATATGACTGTCACGTTATTAGTTTACGCTAGATTAAGATCCTGGTTTCTGCTGGTTAGCGTATGTGTGCTTGTGTGGGTTTGGGGAAGCTGAACATTCCGCCTATCTCACGCTCTTTTTATTTTTTATTTTTTTTTATTAATTTCCCATCCACCAGAAACCTATATAAATGACTATACGACAATTTCAAGGGCTTTTTATTTAATTTTGTTCTCGAGATTCACCTCTGAACAGTTACAGTATACTTTTTTTTTTTTTACCGCTAATGGATTGGCTTGTGTTTATACATATAAAGGTATTAATGAAAAGTGAAAACCCATTTGTTAGGGATGTACAGTAAAGCTGTGTCGATGAGGCAGTATTTGATATGATAATTGCTTTATTTCATGAACGATCCTGCTGGTGATATTGTCACTCACTGTTGGTTGGAGGCACGTAATGAAATGGGAGTTTTATGCTGTGGGTTAATGCTCTGTCTTCATATGTACTTTTAAAACTTGGAACTCCCTCAAGCAGGGCGGTATACCCCGTGGATGTGATGGCCTGGCATTTTACATGATACCTGCTTCCTTCCGTACACGTCGAAGTTCCGGAACTCTACCCTCTCATGTCTTTCCCAGTAACTATGGTCTAGCACATTTCAAGACAGGTTTTTCACTTTCTCAGAAATTTGTAAATACTTTTCCTTATCTTTTCTTTTTCCGTGTTAGAATTCTCTCTATATTCCAATGAGGGCCCGGCCTTGATGTGGACTTTTGTCCGTGACTCGAGCCTTCAGCATAAGAAAAGAAAAATTTAGGGTGAAAACCCGGCCAAGGGTTACACCGTTGCTGTCAGAAGGTATACACACTGATATCTCCATTAAGAATGTTATCGAATGACAGAAAGTTGAAAGTTTTATGATTATTTCTGGGACGCTGCACACTGGCTGTGTACTGAGTGACGTCACCCATTATCAGGACGGCTTTAGTGACTGGTGCCACTATCTCTCTCCCCACTTCATGGTAAACCATGGAAAGGTCTGTGGGGCCTGGATGTGGATAGGGAGCTGTGGTTGCGGCGCATTACACATGACAGCTAGAGAGTAAGTGTGAGCGAATGTGGCCTTTTTTCGTCTGTTTCGTGGCGCTACCTCGCTGACGCAGGGGGTGGCGTCAGGAAGGGATGGAGGCGAGCAAGTATGAATATGTACATGTGTATATGTATGTATGTATATATGTGTATATTGGTATGTATATGTATGTATTGTGCATATATGTGCATGTATGTGTATATGAGTGGATGGGTCTTTCTTCGTCTGTTTCCTGGCGCTACCTCGCTGACGCGGGAAACAGCGATCAAGTATGATATGAATACATATTACTTATGCAATTGTTTCCCCATGTTTACTATTACGAAGTTTCATGTAATGAGCTACGGTTCCTTCCTGCGGGACATACGCTTCTCACATTCAGATGTGAATCTGTTCACGAAAATAACCAGTAGTATGTCTTGCATCATTTGCATCACAGTCCCTTCCCTATGTCACTCTATAACCGGTTACAATGCTAATGAAATTACCAGGACTTCCAACCAAGGATGAAGAGACTGACTGGTGGTGTTCCCCTGGGATTTGACTCATAGGTTCTCTCCCCATGAAGTCAATTAGTATTCATCTTGTCAGATTTGTAATGCAACACACATTGTTTTCGAGTAGTACAGCGTTTCCATGACATATTTACATTGTAGTCACTACCAAATTAGTACAGCATGACTGAAGTGTTAGTGTTAGATCACAGTAATGAAATGGTTTTTCTCCTCAACAGAAGGGCGACGTCTTGCTTTCAGTAAACGGGCAATCGCTGTTGGGTTTGACCCATGGGCAGGCGGTGGCGCTGCTGAAGGCTACGGCGGAGCTAGCAGGTGTTACGCTGTCCCTCCTGGACGGGCCCGAAACATCCCTAGGCTCCGCGAACTTCGTACCATCTTGGCTGTACTGGCAGAAGCTGCCACGCTCCCTCCACATCTCCAAGAGCGTGGTACTGCACCGGGCTTCGGGGGCCTCCCTCGGCTTCAGCATAGTTGGAGGCTCTGACCCCCAGCGGGGCGCAGAACCCATCCACGTCCTCTTCGTGGTACAGTCCTCCCCGGCTGCCGTCGACGGCAAGCTCCGCTGTGGCGATCGACTGCTCTCTGTGGATGGCCACTCGCTGGAGCAGGTTCGCCACGCCTCCGCCGTCAGTCTCCTAAAGCAGGCCGGACAGAGGGTGCATCTGGAGGTGGTGTCTTGGCTTGGGACAGAGCTGTAAAACTTTAGGTTCTTTGGCATTCCAGAAATGCTGAGCACACTTTTATCATTAAGGGATGGCACCTTTTTTTTTTCTTTTTAGCCTCAAGTCGTTATTACCATTTCTCAGGAGGGCGGTGCATCCAGTAAAAGGCCAAGTCCAAGCCAAGGGCAGAGTTGTAGCTCTTTACCAGCCAGTACCTCAAATGCATGGCGGGCGGCGGTGCCACACGTGCAGGGTCACAGCAGGGAGCCAAGCGACCTCGCCACCAGCTGCTGCTGGGATAATCCATTCAGTGCCTTCTGGATCGCACCAACACTTTGCTAGTAGATAACTATCGTCTTCATTTAAGGATTACCAGTACGGTCCTTCAACTACAGTAGCTGTGATTTCATTTAGGGTTCCTCTGTAAGAAGAACTAGTCTCATATTTCTTAGGGGTCAAGAGGTGACGGGAAAATAGATTAAGCTAACCTAACCAACAATTTAAGTACCTTTGAATTCCATTCTGTAAATAAGAGGTCAGCAGAAACTGATGATGAACAAAACGGGGGAGGACAACTCCATACTGGCGCACCCTTATGATAAACTATAGCGATATAGGATCGTTTAGGAATTTTGTTGCATTATTTTTTTTTCCAGCTGTTAATTATTAGCAATTTAGTTAACCGTGGGTGAGACATTATAACCTGGTCATGTGTTTGTCCATTAGGCATTGTTGATGTGTAAACTATATATACAGTTCTGGAGATCTTTCAGCGTTCTGGTTATTACTTGAAGCATGTCGGGATGCGCACTAAAGGCATTAGTGATCTAGATATTGCTAAAAGGCAATAACTAATTTAGAAAGTAACACCATACTTTTTATTTATGTGATTACGCATAGCCAGTTTGTAGTAATCTTGTTCCAAACAAGAATTGTTCCTAACACTCCAAATATATAAGTCATTTTAGATGACATACTCGAGCCAAACCTCTCCAGCCTGTGTGTTAATGAGCTTTTCCCAGGAACCCTTGGGGAGGGTCTTTAACTGAGTGCCTGTGTAGTAGTACTGCTTTCCATTGTCTTTTTTTCCCTCGCGTATCTTCAGGTCTTCTGCACATCGTTGCTAGCTGAGCACTAGCTTTTGATTTGGACACAGTCACTGACTTTTATCAGATTCGAGGGTTGAATATTGGATGGGATGAATTTTTTGGGCGCAGTTTCTTGGATGTCTGCAATTTGGATATTGATTCTAATATGAACGCTGCTCTGTATAGCAATACCTAAGAATTAACAATGTTGAAGTACTGATTGATATTTTAAGAGTAAATTAAATGATGACATCAGCTGGTTTCGACAGAAGACTTCAGAAGGCATGTTCTACTACTCCTTTCTTCTTCCGCATCGTTAGTACCTAGTTAGTTAACTGAAATAATAAAGCCAAGGTTACGTAGATGTTCTCCTGGCTAACTGGTTGTAGACATGGAAGAGCATCGACTGCTTCTTTAGGTGAAACTGCCTTCTGGTAGTGTTCCAATTATTAATTGTATTTTGATTTTTTTTTTGTGTTTAATAAAAATGAACCTCCATTACTTTATTCATTTCCCTATATAGTCTTAAAGCTTGTGGTTCACATCAGGGCAGGACCTTGAACTGCTCAAGCTACAAAACCCATGAAGCTGTTGGATGCTAAACACAACAGCTTCATGTGAGCAGCTGTACCAAAACATATTGAAGAAAGCTCTATAAGGTGTCTCAAAAAAGGATGCATTCCTAGGCAGGATTAGCTGCTGACCTTTAGTACAGCAAATTTTCAAATTACATGACATGAACTGGCGTACAAAACACCCAAGTCTGAAAAAATTTGAGTGTATATGTGTGGCAGTTCATGTCATGCAATTTGAACATTTGTTGAACTAAAGGTAAGTGGTGAATGCTGCCTGTAAGTCCAGTCTATTAACACACCCTGTACGTCTCGTCAGTGGCTGTTCAACTCATTCCTAACTCTGATGTGTACTGACGTTGTTGAATCATCGTTTTCAAGAGAGCTTCTTATGTGCTAAGAAAATTCAATGAAATAATTGTAATTAGTTAAAAGATATGTTCTGTCTAGACATATATATATTACCGTAAATACAAGAGGGCATGTATAACCACTCGACGATATAGAGGGTGTTTCATTAGCTCAGTTTGGGTATCAAACTGAAGGAATCATTGTCTATAAAAGTAAGAAAAAGATGAGAGGTTATTCTTGCGGGAATGTAATCATTTATCCCCTTTTCCTCCAAGACGAACACTTCTTCCAATCCATGCTTCAACCGTTCCTGTTCTGAGGCCATTCAGGCTTGAAAAGAATTCTTATTCATCTGACTACCATTCAGCTTTTACCACTGCCCATAATCATCAGAAGTACGTTATTCTTGAGGCAAAGTGTTCCTTTATTCGAAGAAAGTGCAACAACCTCTCCTCGTCGTCCACTGATAGGTCTTTCTGGTCTTTAGCTAAGGGCATCTCTAACAACAGCCGCCCAGGGTGGTACTACCATCCAGACAGAGGAGCGTTAAAGTGGTGCCCGGAACTATCCTACACTCTCCATGTCAGGATTGCTGGTCTAACTTCCTGTCTCATCAAAACGGGGCTTATTCCAACATAAACACACTTGTTGCACGCCTCAAGGACCTTGAATCCCCAAACTTTGATGTTATGTGGCTCAAAGTCTGTTTCCCTTTTACCACACTTGCCCTTTGTTTCGCCTACTGCTCCCCTAATTCTACAAATTTTGTATCCTTCTTCGACTATCTTAAACTAATGCCATAAGACCCTGACATCCTCTCACCCGCAAGCCGAGATCCTTTACCTCGAGGATTTCAACGTTCACCCTAGGGAATGGTTTTTGCTCCCGAGATCTGGCTGCTTGTGCGCCCCCACCACTAGCCAGACCACGCAATACTCGGCAAGCTGCTGCGGCACATGATCACTGTGTGGCCATCAACAACTCGAGGGTGGGCCGTTTTGATAACTATATCTTTCCCTACACGTCAAAGCTGTGGAACTCTTTACCTTCTTATGTCTTTCCTAGGAACTATGACCTGGCACATTTCAAAAGACAGGTCTTTCACTCTCAAAAATTCGTAAATACTTTCCCTGTCTTTCCTTTTTCCGTTTCTTAATTCTCTATATTTCAACAAGGGCCCGGCCCTTGATGTGGACTTTTTTGGTCCGTGACTGGAGCCTTCAACTTAATAAAATAATGACCATGTCTTGAGCCTTTGGTAGGTGTACGACCAAGGGGATGGCACCCCCTGCATCAAATATCTACGGTGCCTTAAAAACTAGAGCCAACAACGAAGGCCAACAGATCTATCGTCTAAGGGTATGCACCACGGGTTCTGCTGTGGAAATACATCACAAAACGGCATACAATAAAGTAGCATATTGGATGTTAAAACGTGATGCACAATATGGCTTTAACTTTACTGCTCAAAGGAATGATTTAAGGGAACTTCACCGTAACGCAACGTTTGGACCGTGCATAATATAACAGACAACTAAAGAACAAAAAATCGTGAATTAGCAGAGATTTAAGCATATTATCACTGTGCTGTACGAGTTTTTTTTTTCCCAGAAATGGCGCCAGATCGTGCTACCGGCCATACGAAGTTTTGGGAGGAATCTAATCAAATACGTCATCACTTAAAAGAAGCTCTACATTAACATATCCAATATGTCTGTAGCATTATGATTCTCATCCAAACCACATATTATTTCTTACCTGAAGGCGACAATTACAGATAACAGGTAACGGGCCTAAATTTTATTGCTGACAATTTTATTGTCAAATAACTACGTTATTCGTTTTCACCATGCAATTTGTTAGTAATTAAAGGGTCTTGTATTTCTATACTTTCTGTGAGCTAATCCATAAATAAATTCATCATTGTTTCTCGAGCAAAATATATAATTTACCCCCGTAGTATCCTCACTAATGGTGTCACATTCTCTTAGTGAAAACATGATAACGTTTGACAGCGAAAATCTTTGTTTGTGAGTACTACAATCAGTGTTGCGACTATATAGTAGGACACACAGTTACATGGGTAATCACTGCATAGAAAGGTTTGTCTAGGTGTCAGCGAAATGAACCGTGAAGCTGCAATTACGGCCAAAATGAGACTACTCTCTTCCGGCTTGAGGTGGGTGGATGTACAATGAAAGGATTCGATACTGGGGAGAACGGCGTGATATGCTACGCTTACATTCTAACGTCAATATTCACGTAATGACTTTCAGGGTAAATATCTTGTCGGCGGAAATGGAAGGGCGAATGTTGAAAGTCTGTAGTGCGAAATTGATAATTACGGCCGCTATTTAACGGTACATGGATATGGTGTTAGGTGGGAAACCGTTAGAATTTTCGTTTCGGACGTAAACCAGTTTGAAATTGTTTTTTCCAGTGGTTTCATATGTATTTTTCATGATTTTGACCTATATTTCTACCACAGATTACTACGTTTTGGTATAATCCCCTCCTCTGTTTAACGATTATGTGGGAACCACCGGTGGGGACCGGGGTTTTGGATGGGGAAAATCAGAAAAAGTAATGATTTGGGAGAGAAAAGAAGATCAGAATCGTTCAGAAGACATCAAAAACCTAACCTTTCCTAACATAGCAAACCTAACCTAAACCGGAATGAACGTAACCAACCGTAACTTATGAGTTGTCGTGATCTTCCTACTCCTTTTCCTCGTCCTAGTGTAGAATCCTCTTTTCGCTGAACTGTGTAACGAACAAGCCGCTTTCATCCACTTCCCAGTGTCCCTCCACAAACACTCAATATTCAGTTTGGGGGTAATGTGGATCAACAAAATTCTCGGGAGCGGTTAATCACAAGGTGGTCGTATCAGTGGTTCTTCAGGCTGTTGTAGGCTTCCTAGTTTTCACTCACAGTAGTTACCCCTGCCCTTATATATACTGCTTGATTAGAGGAATCATTGTAGCAGCGTTGCGTTTACGGGCAACAGATTTTACTGGAGGGATAACGTAAAAACTTTTTGGACTGCTTCTCAATGCCTTAATACACTTAAATGTCACTTAGAACACGGCATTTCTCTTATTTCCTCTCTCGTATTTCCGTCACTTCCACATCAAAAACCGTCAATCGACACTCGCACTAGGAGACAGGTTTAGACACAACCTCAGTATGAAAGTCCCAGACCGTATATATAACCAATGATTATTAACAAATATTATCAGTTTCCACACTTCCAGATGTGCATAATTGTTCCTTAAGAAATATGACACCCGATAATTACACTTCTTACTTTACAATGAGGAATAACTCTTTATCTGCCACAGAACTAAATGTGTTTAATCAGCTTGATAACTGCAATACTGGCTTGCACTTCACACAGTTCACTTCAGTAGGTAAAGGCTGGTTACAACTTAACACAATTCATTTCAGTAGGTATACACTTCACACTCAATTCACTTCAGTAGGTAAAGATTGGTTACACTTCACGCAGTTCACTTCACAGTAGGCAGGAGACCTTGCCTTAAGAGCAATTTCCACTTTTCTCCATATTTACCGTAATATCCGCTATGAAATTATGCAACAGTCTTGGAAGTAGTCGCGATCACAGCCACTGGGCGGAGTGGAGACTATTTAAAATTCAAACCCGGGGCTGCCGTGGCCCGAATCGAGCTGTGATTGGTCGATACAAATTCATACCGACTAATTAGAGTCCAGAGAACTAATACGCATGCGTCAGATTCTTGATGATGCGTACTGCATCTGAGAAACCAACATACGAACACACAGGATCTCAGTCGGATGCTCCCCCCCCAAGCAAACAATGCAAAAAAAATATCCTTGGGATGTAATCATGTATGGGGAAAGTTGGCATGGAAGAAAAGGGTCTTAAAATTGCCTAAACTACTGATTCCAAAACTTTAAATCCCAAAATTCGTTGGATATTCACATGTTGACCTCTGTAAATGTCCGTGGGAGTAGAAGGGCGAATGTAGGAAGTCTATAGTCTTAATTGATGCACTGTATTGTGCGAAACTGATAATGGAGGTAGCCGTTTAACGATAGATAAGTTTGGTATTAGGTGGGAAATTAGCTACTGGAGGTGCAGGTTTATGGCGTGAAGGTGAAGAGTCAAGCCCACAAGGAAGACTGCCACCGACGATGAAAACATCGGTGGCTTCTTTGAGACAGCCTCCTGGCAGGAGACATCAAGGCACTAGCAAATGAGCTTGGGTGTATAAAGGCCAAAGGTTACAGCCTGACTGACTTCCTTATGGAATGCCCGAGTGTATAAGAGGGGGCGAGGTTAGGTCTGGGAGGGGAAGCTATTCCCAAAGGGAATTTTAAGACGTCGAAGCCGAACGGCTCAAGCTCTGACCTCTCTCCGTGCAGTTGGACCGAGGTTAAGTCCGTAAGAGCGGCTCCTCTCTTGGGAGTAGTCAGATCATCTGTTTAGCCGAATGATTACAGCGTCAGCTTTTGATCTGCCACAGCCGTACATCGAGTCTAGGTCTCACGGATTAACTTTACAGGTGCAGCCGTAGGCTGGACCACCAAACACATTGCTTTCCGTGATTATTAGGTCAGGTGAGGTCACACGCTGTCACCTAACCCCCCCCCCCCCATTCAGTCAAGGCGTCGTCAGTAAGGTGACACTGTAGGCGGTAGTGGGTAGCTACACCACTCCCTTTCTTCTTCTCTTTTTCGATATTAAGGCTTGGATGTTGATGAGGCAGATTGTACAGTCAGCTGATCCCCCAGGGATGGCGGTGAGTGGAATAGTAGGAGGTCAGGAAGTGATTTTACGATACCTCCTCTCTCGTCCTTCCCCATCGTAGAGGCTCACTGTCTGTGTGGGGGACAGGGCGGCGGAAACAACATCCGGTTCGTGTGATGTAGCCATCTGGGTCAAAATCCACTGTAATGTGGGGCGACCCAGAACTAGGCGATGGGGAGACTTATGTACTTCATGAGACTGGTCATCGACCCCTGGTCGGTCCCGATGGTCTGGTGCGTGGCCTTGATGGTGATGGTCTGATGCTTGGTCCTGGTGGTGGTCTGGAGGTGATGGTGTGTTGGGCTCTTTGTCACGGCAGTAGTGATCCCTGGTCTGACCCAATGGGTCGTGTTGTACGGACGTGTCTCCTGGCTCCAGTACAGGTGTTTGTTGTACCGTTAAGGAACGTCGGAGATCATATTGAGGCTGTGCAGGTGTCACTGGAACCTGGGGAAGAGAAGGATAGGAAGGAGGGAAGAAGAGTTGGGTGGGAGTTGGATGTGGGGAAAGGATTTCGACTGGTGTGGCAAGGTATGCTGGATTCACGCGGTCGATGGAGACGACCTCTGTGTCTTTCCTCGGCGTTCAGGAATGAAGTGTTTGGGGGTATGGATAAGCTCCCTAAGGGGAGCTTCATATGGCTGCTGCAAAGGTCGAGCGAAGTGCATCCACCCGGACGAATACATAGGTCGAAGAGAGGAGATCGCAAGGAACATAAGTGGGCTGTGTGGATGGATGAACGAGGTGGAGCAGGGCGGGTGTCGGCGAGCGAGGTACGCAGCCTTTCCACGTAAGTCTGGGGGTCCGGTAGTGCAGAGCGCGGTGTTGGGGAGAGTAATTCCCCCAAGGAGCCGGAGAGTGGAACTTTAGGTTAGTCAGTTCTGAAGTTGAGAACCCCACGCCTTCTTTCATCGTCGAGCGGATGCCTGATAGGACAAGAGGGAGGCTGTCGACTCAGGCTTTAGGGTGGGGTTGCGCCATGAGTGAGGCCTTAAGCTGCCAATGAAACCTTTCGACCATACCGTTGGAGGACGGATGATAAGCCGTGGTGCGGTAACCAGCAGAACCAGGGAACCGGAGGAGGTCCATCCAAAGAGTTGACCCTGGTTCGTGATAACAACAGCAGGTATCCCGAACCGGGAGACCCAGCCTTGGGAGAAAGCACAGAGCGGTGGACTCAGCAAACATATCGGACATGATAAAGCTCTGGACTATCTGGAGAACGGTCGGCACAGGTCAGAAAGTAGCAGTTACCACCCAAAGCGGGAATTATCCACGTGTGTACCACATCAAATCTGCAGGAAGGGAGAGGAAATTGGTGGAGTGGGGCAAGGAGACAGGAGCGGGCCCAACGCCGGATATCTTCGCTGATCCTTGGCCAAACAACTCGGTGGGTGAGGTGGTGCTGTGTTGCACGGATACCCGGGTGCGTGAGGGAGTGGAGGGTGTCGAAAATTTGTCTTCACTGTGGCTTGGGGATAAAAGGGCGAGTAGGTCTGGTTCGAGATGCGTCACAAGCGATCTTTAACCTGGAGCTAGAGCTCTAATGGGGACGTCAGTGATCCGAAGAGACGACACTGACCCACGATGGTTTAACCAACTCGGGGAAACCGCCGTTGGTCTACCGTGATCACGGTGTAGTCAATAGAACCGTAGGGTACAGTTTCGCCGACGGAGGGCCGTGAGAGGGCATCGGCTACTAGGTTGTCTGTACCATTATGTAACGGATGTCTGTGGTGAACTGAGTTATGTAACTCAGATGTTGGGTGACCCTAGACGAATGGACGTCACTCATAGTCATAATGGCATGCGTCAAAGGTTTATGGTGTGTGAGAACACGGAACTCCCGACCTTCCAGGAAAAGCTGGAAGTGCCGTATGGCATTTCAGATCGCTAGCAGTTCTCTGTCGAAGACGCTGTACTTCTCCTCTGCTAACGAGGAGAGCGATGAGTAACCAATCTTCGTCGGCATGCTGGTGGAGGACGGCCCCTATGGCAGAGGGGGAGGCATCCATGGAGAGGCTCTTACGTGGGTGCTTCTGGTGCAGGAATTGCGAGAAGGCTGTGTTGAGAGATCTCATTCTTGATCGTAGTGAAGGCATTATCTGCTTCTGGGCCCACTTGAGGGCGACACGAGAGTTCTTGGTACCCTTTGAGGAGGTTGTGGCGGTCTACGTTGTCCACCTCGGGGATGATAGTAAAAATTTACGATTCCTAAGAACTCAAGTAATTTCTTAGGTGACAATGGACGAGGAAAACTATAGCACCTACCTTCTCTTCCATGGAACAGATACCCCCTGCACACACCTGATGACCAAGAAATGTTACCGAGGTGACACAAACACACACTTATTGGGGTTGATCTGGACTCCATAATCCCATAGTCATGTAAATAGCCCATGTAGGTGTTGTGGTGTTGCAGTTGTTGCTTCTCATCGCTGCTGGTAACTAGAATGTCGTCCAGGTATGACTAACAGCTGGGAACACAGTGAAGTGCCTGGTCTGCAAAGTATTGAAATGTTTGGGCAGCGTTCCTCAGTCCAAATGGCATCCGGTCAAATTCGAATAGGCCAAAGGGACATGTTGCAGCTGTCTTGGGGATGTCTGCGGGTTCCCCTGGAATACGCTGGAAAGCATGATCCAAATCGATCTTTTGAGATAACCTTTGCACCATGGAGGTCAGGGGAGAAGACCAGCAAGCGAGTTATTCGTGAGGGGAAGCATTCCTTTATTCAAAGGAAGTGCGATAACCTGTCCTCGTCATCCACGGATAGGTCTTTCTGGTCTTTAGCTTCTGTCGCTCTACCTTTCCCTCACTTTTCCTTCCTGACGGTACTATAGCTGTCTCTCCCATTGACAAAGCAACTCTCTTTAGTTCCCATTTCTCCTCTGACTCCACCTTGGATGACTCTAACATTCCCTCACCCCCTGATGCTCCTCTTAATAATCCAACGACTCTTCCCGTAATCTCTTTTCGGACTGTCCGAAAAGCTCTTCTTTCTCTGGACACAAGCAAGGCTTATAGTCCTGATGGCATCCA
>JAYMFT010074236.1:0-14484 GCA_038088735.1 Panulirus argus
CTATATTTCAATTAGGGCCCGGCCTTGATGTGGACTTCTGTCCGTGACTGGAGCCTTCAACATAAAAAAAAAAAAAATCTTTTATTTTTCTCACTTCAGACATTTCATTGAGGGCTCCAGTCATAGACAAAAGTCCTCACAGGAGCTACATTAAAAAGAGTAAGAAATGCTAAAAAAAATGGGGGGGAGGTAAAGGGGGAATTTAATTGTTTTGGAAGAAGTGAAAAATTCACCTTTTTTAAAGGGGAAGGTTGTAGATGTATGAAAAATGAGAAAGTAGTGTTAAAAACTTTTAAGTTTAGGGAAAGATACAGACATGACATTGGTCCATTCCTGAGTTACCAATGATCATGTGATTCATTGGCTTGCTAAGAATTATGTTTTCCAGTTGTTAATGGGGACACATGAGCAGCCAGTTCTCAAGACCAGAAACCAGAGTGATATCTAGAATATAGGAAAAGAAAATCAACACTCCAGCATAGGACAGTTGGGTCATGCTTTGGGGCCAGACTGGGAGAGTTGATAAGTCTGTGGCCACATCATTACAAGCCCACTACTGCATGAAAAATGTTCAATTTATGGTTTACTTTATATTCTGTGTGAGATGGACTATTTTATTAGCCAGTTTGTAATTGTGTATATATGTCAAGTGATGACCATAATCACACAAAGCTGCATACTGAATTCACTCATTGGGACAAGGTTTCTTTTTTATGTATTGTAAGTTTGGTCATGTTATTTTATCTGTCATTTGAAGGCAGTTTACTAATTCACTGCTTCAGAGTAATAAGTTGTTTCATATTCACCCTGAATTTAAAGATCACTCATGAAAATATTTTCCAAGCCTAAATGACTGCGATCCCATCCTAGAGATCTAACTTAACCCATCTTGTGTATTTTACAGTTTTGGTGTGCCTTCATTTTGCTTTATTTTTTTGCAGATTTTTTAGAGAGCTTTAGTACTCTTACACTATTGCTTGCATCATTTTGATGTATTCATATATGATTTATCTTTCATCCTGTGAATGTTTTTTTGTTCTTTGAGAATATTTTGAACTTTTGGATGAATCTTTAATTTCATTTTTGTCATTACTGTTTTACTTTGTTGTATTTAATTTTGTCACAGTTGAATGATATGTATGTTTTATCCACAGTTGTTTGATGTAGAGAATCCAGTCAACATTAACTCTCATCGATACATGTTTACCACTGAGGGACATATATTGCCTCTGGCTACTTGGCTTCGACAGAAAAGTTGGGATGCTGAACTTTTTTCATCCACTGATCCTGTACTACAAGCCAACATTTCTCAGGCAAATGTAAAAATCTTGAATTTTTTGATAGACCTTAGTTTTTGTTGTGCTGATAGTGTGAATTTACACCATTTCACTTAGATAACAGCCTCATTTTGCAAGATACACTATCAATCCAGGTATCAGCAGATGTAGATGTTAAAGGTTGTTGCTGCACTATGGCAGAATGTGATTGTTATTTGAGATTCTCCCTTAATTTAAGAACTTATTTCAATTGTTAGGAAATTACAGTTGGATGAAAGGTTTTAGAAAACAGTTTGTGAAATAAAGAACAAAATGCCAACCTGATATTGATATACTGTACTCTGCTGGCAAGTAGCAATGCTGCAAGCTGGATGTCACCTCCACTGAAGAGTTATCATTGACAACAGATGAAAAAGAGATCAGCATCATGGAGAACCTACCCAAAAAGAGCTCACCTTACCCTGCTTCTGCATGGTGCACAGCCTCAAAAGTGCAGGAGCCCCACAGACACGGTCTTGGGATTCTATCTAACCATATTTCTGACGCCTGTTCTGACTGGAACTCCCTGAAAGGGATGGCGACTGCATTAGAGTGTCCATAACTATACTCGTTTTACTCTAAGTTGGCGAAGAAACCACGCCCCTCTTGCATAGGTAAGGTAGCTGGTTGGTTCATTTACATCATTCATATCGCAATCCATTTATTCACAATAAGTGTATTCACAGTTTATAATCAGACCTGTTCTGTATAATAATGTTGAAAATTGGAATCATAAAAATTTATATGATTTTAAGGCATTAGCACTTTAGAGAGGATGATAGAAATGTTAAACATGTATCACAAACGGTCAAGGTCAAAGACAACATTGTTCTCAAATGAAGCCTGTTCATGATTTTTTTTTTCTTTTTTTTAAGCAAATATAAAGTGCTAATGCCATAAAATCATTTAGATTTTTATGATTCCAATTTCTAACATTATTATACAGAGCAGGTCTGATTATAAACTGTGAACATGCTTATTGTGAATAAATGTATAGCAACACAAACATTGTATATGAACCAATCAGTTACCTTAGCTTTGGAAGAGGGGCGTGGCTTCTTCGCCAACTTAGCAAACGGCAACAATAGTAAACTTGAGAGCTCTAGTCTTGGGATTGCATAATGATGATGATA
Source organism: Panulirus argus (assembly GCA_038088735.1). Taxonomy (NCBI): domain Eukaryota; kingdom Metazoa; phylum Arthropoda; class Malacostraca; order Decapoda; family Palinuridae; genus Panulirus; species Panulirus argus. The sequence continues at coordinate 2,450 of JAYMFT010074236.1, forward strand.
GTAATGATAGCGGAAAGTAATCACATTTCACGTTTCTTTTGAAATCTTATTTTTTCCACATATTGTTCTGTTGTTCCAGCACAGTTTCTTGTTGATGAACAACCACATACAACTTCAACGTCTGATTCAGTTATAAATGTTTCAAATATTCATTTGTATCTTTAAAGCATTTATGGCCATTCATGCTCCAAATTTGCATAAGTAGAGGATAATTAGCATGCATTTTGATAATTACCTCACAAACACAGTAATGAAGCCCTGATAATTATTATAATTTTGTTTACTTCAAATTTTTCTTTAACCATTTGTTTGAATATTCTAATGATAATAGTCATCCCTTTTGCCCTTGTATTGTTCTCCTCCATAATCACATAATATTTGGTAAGTATTGTTCTCCTCCATAATTACATAATATTTGGTAAATAACAACTCATCCTTGTAGCTTGCCAAACTTCATTTCTAAACTAGTAGTGTGGTGCAATTACTTTTTGAAATAAGTATCTCCAAAGTAGTGAACAACATTTGTTTGTCCTATTTTAGTAAACATTTTTTAGCATCATTCCAAAGATTTAAGTTAAAGAATAGGGCTTTAGGAAAGGATTTCTTAATGGATAAGGAATACAACAACTAATTAGAGACACTAACCATGCCAGAATAATTGGGATGATATTGCACATTTCAAAATCCATAAAACCTGATTTTTTTTTTTCCCCCAACATGATTTCATGTAAGATGATCAAGAGATGATCCTGATTTTACAAAAAATGGAATGTAGGACTTCAGATGTGTAATTTATAATGTCTTACTTGATAATTGTTTCAGCATTACGAGAAGGCCCGTGTATAGTTAATATGAGATTTTATTTCAGACAGTTAAATCAGTAATTGAATAGAAATCCATAGATTGTTTGTTTGGTATTCTGGACTCTCATGATGATATGTGAAGAGAGCAATGTTTCATGGCAAGAAGTCAGATGGTGAAAGAGTTGTACATAGAGAAAATGGGAAAAATATATAAAACATAAAAGCATAGTTACAGAAGGTAGAGAAATTTTCAACCATAAGGCATCAAAATCGAAGATTTATGATCATGTTCACTTCGGAGAGAAACACCATTATTAAATGTATCTTCAATACACCCTTGATAAGCATAAATACACTTCACCCTTGATAAAAGCATCTTCATTACATCTTAATAAACCCAAGTTTACCTTACTCTCAATACTCATGATAAAGACAGTTTCCCATCTTTGTTGACTGATGGATTTTCACTTGATCCTTGACAAAATCTCTAGATTTTGTTCAAAGGTTTGTGTCTTTACAGTTTATTGTCAAGTATAGAAAACAGAATTCTGAATTATGAGAGACTTTCTTCTGTACTTAAACAACACAAGAACTGTAGATATATAATTGCCATCCCTCCCAACTTTGATTTCAGTTCTTTTCAGTCAGATTAAGCATGTGCAACCAATTTGTCAGATAATTTGCTTACCTACTTAAGTGTGAGTTGTAGTCTTTTTATTAGGTAGCTTGGCCTTCTTATAATTGGGTTTTTACATTGCCCCTTCCAACAAGTTGTGAAGTTTTATCTCTCAAGAGGTTTGCATTGCCCAAATATAGAAAGATACAGCTCGTAATTTGAGAGGTTTTACATGTATATCAGGCATTAAATATTTATGTTTGGTGTTTTTTATTTCAGTGTGCTGCTATCAGTGAAGAAAGACTCTATGGACTCCCATTGAAAAGTCAGTATTTGGAACAGATATCAGTGTCTCTTGGAGTTGATTTATGATGGTTGGTCATGTTAGAAACCTTAATATTGTAGCAATATGTGAGGACTGTGCTACCTGGTTATGGGACTTTTGTGTTCATATGGTTTTATTACAAGAAAGCCATATGAATAAATAATTTTTCACTGTTATTGTTCAAGGTTTAATATTCCCTGTAATTCCTTTTCATTATTGTGTCATATTATTTTCTTATTAGTAAAACAAACAAAAGTTTTGGCTTTTGTTCTCCCCAAGTAAGTAAGAAAATTTTCCATTTCCTTTTTGTAAATATTCTCATTCATTAATAAGATGTATGATCTAATAATTGAGGAAGGTGATTTTTTTTTTTTTATATTGTCTTTGTCTTTTGGAAATTCTTTTTCTCATGAGCAACACTACCATAAAGTGTTACTTTTGTGGTATTCATGTTACAGACTGTTATTACATAACTTCCAGGTTTTTATGCTCATTTAGGTTTAGAGCATATCTGATGATTTCAGCACCTTTAACACTTGTTGACAGTGTATCTGTTTGTAACACAGCAGACCATGAGTATTGTTGATTTTAAGCTACTTAATGTGAAAGAAAATTAACAAATATTGTGCTTAACAAGATTCCAAAAGATGCCAATAACATAAGATGGATCATAAAGAGAAACTAGTTATTTTGTTGTCCTTAGGTACTACGAATGCAAGGTATTTTTGTAAGAATGATTTGAAGAAAATATTTTATGTTAGAGTTGCTTTATGGCGTATTAGTCCATAACATTATTATTAAATAAAACAGAGCAGTTCAGTCCCAAATCAGGGTTACAAACAGGAGATTGTCATGCTTGATTGTTACCTGTTTGAATTAGCAGTATTAGCAATCTTTAAATTGAATAATTAACAACAAAGTTATGGTTTTTGTCTTGCTGTCACTACAGTTTAACTGCTGTATTAAAATGACAGTAATATGGATATAATAGCATGTGAATAACAGAAAATGTACAGTTAAGATTGACTTGATAACAGTTTGTTAAGGTGCTGAGTGAAAGGAATTGAAATTGATGTAAAAATCTTAGCTTAATGTGTCTCAAAATGAGATGCATTGAGAAGTATGAATTGTTGATCATATTCCATCATTCCTTCAGGGACTATCTGTCACCATTGTTATTACACTTTGAGGCTTGTAGTATGTCCCTTCTCTTTAAAAATCAAGAATTAAGTTGAGTCAACCAAATTGATCCTTATTTACAGGTTCCCATAGCATCCACAAGTTTACCGTTCATGGCTTTGATGGTTTGCAGCTAAGTTTTTGGGACAAAAATCTGCTGATCATGACACATTCCCTTGTTGGCCCACAGACTTCCACCTCCATGCTCCCATAACTCTGTGCTGAACTTGCACATTTAAAGTGCAAGGTTAATACTTTACATTTGTAATACAGTAGCTACATAAACATTGCTGTAATATTTACATTGGCAGTAATCCGCCTTCCCCCGATCATTAAATGTCAAAATTTTAAATCATATTTGTTATTCCAAGAAGCAAATTTGTAAAAATTTTTCTGAAGGCTCTTGATTGGCCAGTTTTTCCTTGCTGTATACATAAAGTTGTTTGATGCTGTGGCAAAGCTTAAAATGAGCCAAGCAACCATCAGAAAATGCACATGTATCTGTCAGTTTCATACATTCATGAAAATTTTCAGGATTTTCAATTAGCATTGGACCCGAAACTAGTATACCTCCCAGTCAGTTTGATTTGAAGTATTCCTATGGTGTGCCTTACCCTAACTTATGTATACCTTATGAATACATAATGTTTACCTTACATAATAGATGCTATTATTTAGATTTTGCTACACATTTTGTGTAGAAAAAAATTTTCCCAGAATCATATTCGTGAAAGAATACCTGTGCTTGTTGACCCTTAAGGAGAATGCCATATAATATGGAAAAATTAGATAGAAATCAGAGATACATTCATCATACTTCAAAACTTTGGTAGATAGAATAAAAATGCCAACCATGTGAAATATTAAAGAATTCTTCTGTAAATCAGTGATGATTGTCAGATAGTTGTTTACATGCAGTACACTTAGCATGAAAAAGGTATGTATTTTTTTAATGCTCTTTTCTGTAAACTTGTATAATCTCATACACTCATTTGGCAACACTTCTGCAAAGTGTAAGTGACCTCATGAAGACCCACCCTATCCCCACACACCACCTCATCCACACCACTTACTATAACTTTTCTTTTTGTTATATATTATTCTTTGTCTTACTTGTTCACCATTTTGTGTTAGTGAGATGGGACCAGGAGCTGACAAAGAAAGGCTTCATTTGCTCACAACCACTCTTTAGTAGTTATGTATATTGCACCAAAAACAGAGCTCTATATCCACAGCCAAGCCCTACAGAACTCTCTGTGGTTTCCTTTGGCCACCTTCTATGCCCTGGTTCAGCCCATTAACAGCATTTTGCCCCTTATATACCATTTCACTCTAATTCTCCCTGTGCTAAGCACACTTCACACTGGCCTGGATGTTCAGGCTTCAGTAACTTAAGTCATCTTTCACTTAATCCTTTGATCTCATCATCAGTGTTCCCTCCACTTTTGACTCATTACATCCTCTTAGTCAGTGTCTCTTCTTTCTTTCTCTCCATATGTCCAAACTATTTCAACACACCCTGTTCAGCTCTCCCAAACATACTCTTACTACCACACCTCTTCACAGTGCATGTTATTTCCAAAACATTTCAATTCCAGCACATCTGCCCTCTTCCAGGTCTACTAAACTTCAAACATACCCATCTTTACCCTTATAGAGAGTGACCTGTCTTTCCATCTAGGATTTACCCTTATAGAGAGTGACCTGTCTTTCCATCTAGGACTTCCCTGCCCCCCCACCATATGATTCACTTCAGCTCTCATAATTCTCTCTGCTGCCATGTCCATACCTAGGTATTTAAAATACTACTACTTCAAAGTTCTCTCCATTTAAATGCAGTTTAAATCAACCTTTCTCTGCTCCCCTCTTAAACATTATAACCTTAACTTTATTCACATCAGCTCTCAACTTTCTCCTTTCCTATACTCTACCATATTTAGAAAGCAAGTTCAGCAGTTTCTAGGTCAGCTTTCCATTAGAACCTTGTTATCTACAAACAGCAATTGATTCAACTCCCAGGCTACCCCACTGCAAGCAAAATGTAGACCTACTCTTCTCTCCAAGACTCATATTTACTTCCCTCACCATCTCATCTATAAACAAATCTAATAGCCATAATGACATTGCACCCACATACCCAACTTCTCTAAGAATTACTCACCGTTCTTTCCTGTGTACATGCATGCCATACTCTCACAATAAAAATTCTTCACTGCTTTTCTGTTAGTTTTTCTCCCACACCAGCATATTCAGAGCACCTTCCACAAAGCATCTCCATCAACCCTATCATATCCTTTCTTTATATCCATAAGTGCCACATACAAATCTCTTTTTCTTTTGAGTATTTCTTTCATAGATTCTCCAACAAACATCTGGTCCACACATTTTCTTCCCGTTCCTGAAGCTGTAGTGTTCCTCCTCAGTCTAATGCTCTGTGCATGATGCCATCTGCTCAGTCATCACTTTCTTTTATAACTTACCATATGTACTTAACAGACTTATACCACCGTAATTTGAGCTTTCATTGCTGTCCCCCTTGCCTTTATGTAAAGGCATTATACAGGCATTACACCAGTCTGCAAGCACCTTACTTTGATCCGTAAATACATTGAAAATCCTGACTAAATGATCAGTGACACTTGCCTCTTTTCTTGAGAAATTTATTAAACCCTATCCACTCCAGCTACTTTGCCATGCTTAATTTTATGCCAGGATTTGACTACCTTTTCCCTTTTTGCCAAACCATTCACTATGATTCTTGCTGCATATTTCTCCACATCCCAAACTCCCCACATCTGCCACCCTATCATCCAAAACATTCAGCAACCTTTAAAATACTCACTCCATCTCTTCTTTTATTCTTTGCCTGTTACCTCTTCCCCATCTGCTCCCCTCACTGATGTTCCCACAATTTGTTCTCCTCACACTGCTCACCTCCTTCCAAATCATTCTCTAATTTTCCATGATGTTTTCTTATTGCCATTCCTCTGTTAATGTGTAGCTAAATGAGTACAGTAACAGTGCAACTAAGTCATTTAATTGTACTGAAAAGTCAGCTTAGATCCTTAACTGTAAACACTGCAGACCCAAACTCACTCACTCACTCTCTCTCTCCTTGTATGATTATATGATTGTTTTATACAGTTATTGTGCTAACTTAACTGTACAGCAGGTGTAGTATAGTATAAGTAAAACTTTTATTGTTTTATACAGTTATTGTGCTAATTTAGCTATACAGCAGGTGTAGTACAGTATAAGTAAAACTCTTTTCAGAACCTATTGGCTGTTTGTTGATTTACTGAGGTAGCACCAGAAACAGATGACTGAGCCTTTTCATAACATGCAAGAGATATGGGAAAAGTATTCTTTCTCTCCATTCCTAGTGATTCATACCTTTCTTTCATACCTTTTCACTGTTCCCCACCTTTGCAGGTTAGTGCAAGGAACAGGTGACTGAGCCTTAGGGGAAAATTCCTTGTGTGACTTCTTTCTTTTTTCCTTTGTTTCCATGTATGAGATGCATGGGTAATATTCTTTCTCATTCTTGAGGATATTAAGACAGAATAAACCATATTAAAGATAATGAAAAAATCATACCAAGTGGGGATTGTACTTGTGTGAAGGAAAGGTGCTGATGCCTCCCTATATGCATACTCATCTGCTTACACCTCCCACAAACATACATCTAGTTAGAAATAAGCAGCAGGAATATGTGTTTGAGAAAGACTTGGAAGTCAACATTGTCCCTAACGTGTCACCGCAGTCCCACTTAAGGAAAGTAGTCAAGAAGACAAACTGTCTGCTAGCAAATATTATTTACTGCATGGAAGTACATGGATAAGGAAATATTCAGCAAGCTGTTCACATCATGCATAGGGCCATAACTAGAATGTGCCATTCAAATTCGGGAACCACACCCAAAGAAGAACAAAGAGCTCAAAGAGAAGATTCAGAGGATAGCAGGAAAGATGGTACCAGAATTAAGAGAAATGAGTTACAGGGAAAGACTAGAGCCCTTAGTTTTGCCTACCTACAAAGAAGTATGAGAAAGGGGTGACATGAACACAAGATTTAATTTTTTAAAACAGCTGGATGATGTAGAGGGAACAGTTTTTTGAGAGATCTAGATATAAAACAACCTGAGGAAATAACATTGAAATAAGTAAGAGACTTGTTAAGAAAGATATGAAGAAGTACTTTTATATGAATGGATTTAAAGGAATGAAGACATGGTTAATGCAAACAGCTTACATAGATTTTTGAGAAGTTGAATGATTAAAAAATTTTCAAAAGATGGGGTCATATGAGTGTAAAACTCGCTCCTCATACAGTACAAGTAGGTTATTACAAATGGATAATTACACTGACTCTGGTATGATTAAATGATTGCAGTGTTCTGTTACTGTACTGTTTTGGCAATACAGCAGTCATATTATAGTAATGATAAAGCATATAAAAATAGAAAACAAATTCATATTAAGGAGGTAGTGTGATAGAGGGAAAAGGCTCCTTCTCTCTCCACACATACACACACACTTTCCTCTTTGTTCAGTGTCAAACTGCAGCCAATCCTCTTAGTTTCCAGTGGCAGGACAGGTGCGGCAGATGACATTAATATTGGTACATTGCTGTTATAACACCGAAAAGAAAGGTATATCTTGGTTTCTTGGGGAAGCTTGATTAAGTTTTCAGAGGTTCTGTTGATCTGTATGTGTCACTCACAATTAGTATAATTTAGTTGAGGTTTACAGAGGTTCTGTTGATTTCTAAAAGTGTAACATCTACCACAAGGGAAAGTTGGATAAGGTTTTTGTAGGTTCTGATCATTTCTAGTGGTGTTTTGCTTACCTTTATATCAGTTACCCCATATTTTCATTGATCAAAATATCTCTGCCAGGTTAATGGAAAAGGAGATGAAACATCTTCAGAACATTTCTAGTAATATTTTGCTTACCTTTACAATAATTACCTCATATTATCCTTGATCATAATGTCCCTCCATGCTAACACCTTTGTTGAAGAGATGCTAACTGCAGGTTAATGTAAAGGAAGATGAAACACCTTCAGAAATTAACAGAACCTTGCTCTCTCTAGTTGTTGGTGAAACTCTTAAAGAAATAAATCAAACATACAAAAACCTCACCATGTTTCCCAGTGAAGCCAGTTTATCTTAATTTTCTTTCTTATGGTAAGATTGTACCAGTTGTAATGCCCTCTCTTGCATATGTCCCACCATTTTGGATTTGAGCAAATGACTTCAGTTAGTTGCTTGTCTCTTGTATTTGATTGATACAAATTTCTTTTTTATCTTTTAAATGTTTTATTACTCTACTATGCCTACTTTGTGGCTGGAACAGTACAGCAAAAGTGCATAGCAGTAATAAAATCATAACTGGAAGTCAACTTATTGTCAAGACAAAAGTTAGCACTTCATTCTGCATCCCCCTACCCAGAACCCCCTTTCCCATTAAAGTAATGTACTCCTGTTCACAGTTTTGCTGATTGCAAGGTTTCTGAGAAATGCAACATATGGATGACAAGGGAAACCTGTAGTATCATACACTTCATGAGAGTGATTCCAGTTTTGGATATACTTAAATATGCTAACATTTACAATTATACATTTTATGAGTTTTGTCCCAGAAAGCAGCAGATTGCATACATTGAGTCATTCCAACTTATTACCTGTGAGAAATGATGTTTTTTCCAATAGGGACTGTAAAACAATTATGAAATCTCACTAATGTCATTGGAGTGTCAGAGTGTTAGGATACCCACCTGACAAGTTTTAGAGGAAAAAGTAGTTATAGACATATCTTCCTAATGCTCAAAGCAAAATATCCAAACATAAGCTGCTTGAGATATTACATTAAAACAATGTGCAGGTTGATAATATGACTGTTTTCTAGGAATCATGTAAATTACAATAAGAGAAAATCTTTTATTAGTTGTTTCTCACATCAGTCACATCAGTAGAAAGTTTTACATTTTAATCATCCATATAGAGAAGTATGTATTTAGAAATAAAGATTTTCAAGACAAATTTAAAAACTATACGATAATTGAATAATTACATTGCAATTACTGTAACAGCTCAGGATATTGTACTGGTCCAGCCATGGAAGATGTAAATATTCCTCTTTTTGATGTAATATTTATGTGATCTTTCTAGTTCTTGCCAGCATTGTTGAATCTTACTCATTATGATTTTCATGGTTTAATTCATTATTTTTTAGTACTTCTTGCCATACCATTCAAATAATATCTTTTCCATGTATTAATTTTATGGAACATTTGATATTAACTTACTGAACAGTATAACTGTATGAGACTTCTGCCAAATCACAAACAGTAATTTTTCCTACAGTTTCAGTAGTAGTTTTGAACACCATGTAAATACTGATATAGGATATTGAATTTTGAAGACTTTCCTCATACAGAACCAAAGAATTTCCTGAATAGAATATATTTGCCTTATTTATACCATTCATTTCTCAACTGTGTGATATGCAGATGTTTCGATATATGAAGTTTTTTGTTCTAATTTGGGTTTCATAATTGTTCCTATATATGTTTAGTTGAGAATTCATATACATCATTAAACATGTTAGCATCATAGTGCGTTCCATTCCATCTCCATCTTTGATTTAGGTGTTGTTTAACCTATTTTATCTTGTTCATTATGGACAAGGATAGAAATGAAACAGGTTTGCTCAATATGTCCACTTCCAAGTTGGGCCAGACTTTTGTTTATGACCTAGTGCAGCAACTAGGTATTATAATCATTCCTACTTTTAATATGAATAAATCTTTAAGGTAATTGATGTCAGATATTAGCTTGATTTTCAACAGAGGTTGAAAATCTTCTGGCCCATAAGTTTGTTTAACATTTAGATATGAGAGCTTGCAGGATTTTTTCAGTAAAATGGATATTTTACATGTGATGGCAGATATTGTTGCTGTTGGTTGTTAATATATATACATTTTTTTTACATCTTTGATGCCCTGTGAAATGTTGAAAGTATCCAACTTAGCTAAAAATTCAAGATTTTTGATAAGTTCTCATTACAAGTGTCAAGAGCATTGAACATGTCAAAGGGTAAGGTATTAATTTTGTGTAAGTTGTATAGACTAGGGAACATTTATTAAAGTTTACTCTTTAATATACAGTATGTAAGCTGCATTTAGTGCCTTTCTGTATAATGATAAGTAGTTTTGCAAATTATTTCTTTTAGGATCCATACATTGAGGAAGAAATCATAACAGAATGTCTTTTGATTTCATCAGTAATAAGGTTTCACAAGAAAAGGAATACATTTGTATTACAATTTGTTTTTTGCTGATATTTCTAATCTGAAATGGCAAAATGAGACTACATAAACATTATATATTTTTCCATTATTTCATTATGTTATCCTAGAATACTTCTATAAACATTGAGAAAGTCAGTTCTGTACCAACTCTGTCCTGGAAATGTTACATAAGCAGCATCACATTCTGCTTCCCAAAAGCTGGAGGTGCCATAATTATTTTCCATGTGAGCAGCTCTGTCATATCTATGGGGGGCTTCATTTGCTCACATATCTTGGGTGGTGCTTGTTCTGCCTTCCTCTTAGTGAGAGTGGAATCACACGCCTTCTTTCACATTAATTCTTTAGAAATCACCTTGCTGCAACTTTCCCTTTCTGCCTGCTGTGATGTTGCTGTCCTCTTCCTCTTTTACAGATATTAGTGTGGCCATTGCTCTTTTGAAACGTCTTTACTATTATGGTTTGGATCCCTCATCATTTGCCAGGCTTCTGCTTCCCATAGTTTGTGTGCAGAGAGTGGCCACACAAGCAATAACCATCATGATTTCTCCTCCTTTCGTCAAACAGTGAAGATGTGAAATTCTCTTCCTTCTTTCATCCTTCTTTCTTCCTATAACCCTTCTACCTTTAAGAGATGGGGCTACAAACACTAGTATTTTCTGTACTCTTCTCAGTCTTCCATCATCTAACCCATATACCTCCTTAGTTGCTTCATCTCAAACAGTGTTGCTGCCAGGGTCTACTATGAGTTGTTGAATTGTGCCAGTGTGGGAGATTTGAGGTGTAGTTAGGCAAAAGTACCATGGGAGAGTTGTGGATGAAGTCTCATGGAACTTCTGTACAAAGCAGGAGGCATTGCCAATGTCATAACTCAGTGGACAGCTGCTGAGGTTTTATGTTTATATGTTGCAGGAAGAAGCATAACCAGAGATCCCATAGTTAAGACTGGCAGAAGACAGGCATTGTTAACTCCCACTGGATTCTGCAGAAGCAGGAAGGAACCAGGATAATTTGGGGCTGACATGTACAGGCATCAGGGAGGTACTTCTGTAATCAAAAGCAAGTGTACTGCTTCACTGATTCAGACGATCAGTCCCTGCCATTTATTTGCGGCCAGGGCAGCACTACATCCAGAGCAAAGTGGAGCGAAGGCAGCCACGGTGACTGACAGAGGCTCATTTAGGATGAAGTGAATCCATTGGCTGGTGGAAGTCTAAACGCGGCAGACCTTCCATTGTGAAGGTTATACCTCTGTACTTGCTTGCACACTTGGTCCTTGAACTGAGTAGGTCACATGAGGTCTCTTGTCAATTACGACACCAAACTACATGAGTTGAGTTGGTAATGAGGATGGAAATTCACAACCAATATCTGCAGATAATGACAGCTGCGGCAGTGCCAAGGGTACACAAAGGATACTGGTCCACAGGATTAGTGACAGATTTTTCACGAAATATGTGTACGACCGTAGTCATTTGCATATGACTCCCATGGTGTCGTGGTTAGCATTCCTGACCATGACGCATCCATGGGCCGCCCAGGTTTGAGCGCATAGGTTCGGATCCTGGTTGTGGCAGTCGGTCCACAGTCATCCCAGCTGTTCATCCACACTTAGGGGTTGGTCGTTAAAATGGGTACCTGACTCAGGCTAGGGTATATATATATTATTACTATTATTATTATTATTATTATTATTATTATTATTATACTTGATCGCTGTTTCCTGTGTCAGCGAGGTAGCGCCAGGAAACAGACGAAGAAAGACCCATCCCCCACATACACACATATATACATACATGCAC
>JAYMFT010074247.1:0-14484 GCA_038088735.1 Panulirus argus
TATATATATATATATATATATATATATATATATATATATATATATATATATATATATATATATATATATAATGAATAAATAGATAACCGTACCCTAACTGCCTGCTTGTCATAGAGCTCGACCCTTGCTAGTTGTCAAAAGTACCCTGATATTCCTGTTGTTCATGTGGTATAATGATAATGTTGCCCCTGCACATAATGACGTTACCTGTTGGTGTTCACAAAAATATTACTTTCGCGAACGTAGAGAATGCTGAGCAGTAACCACGAGATCATTTATCTGTCAGTCTGTATCTTTTGTCTCCAATCCCATCTACATGCACCTGTCTAGGCAATCCTTCAACAGTAAGAGGTACTGAAAATGCCAGAAATAATGCCTCATGTATTGCATGCCTTGCCTAACTATGTCGTCGATATATTTCATCGTCAGGGAAGAATAACAAAGCCACAATAATCCGTTACTTCCCAGCGAACGTAGTAAGTAGCGGTAGCCTAGACCTAAAGCAGGTGACTAAAGTGGTTTCAGTCCTACCTACATGCACCTGCCCAGGCAGTCCCTCAACAGCAAGTGATACTGAAAATACCAAAGATAATGCCGTCTGTATTATATGCTCTTTGTATTGCATGCCAAAAAACAAAATTTACCCTTTTCAAAGTTACGACTTTCTTTTCATAACCCTGGACATTTTTGTGTTTATCATTATCGCACGTATCAACCGCAAAAACGCTTGTTTCTTAGAGCAGCAATACCTACCAGAGATCTTGATTTTTGTGGCAATATCCTAACATCAGGAAACCCAAGAAATAATGTTCTGGCAAGAACTCACCTTCTTAACTTTAGTTGGTTTCAAACTAGCTTTACCATGAATTTTGTCTTTTAAAGACTGCTGCTGGAAATGTGGGCTCCTATTCAAATTCTGTTAACAATAATAGTGTATGTTACAATGTAACAATCACTATTCATCGTAAGAAAGTAGAAGCAAAAACGGTTGGTGTCGAGAATCATGGATAATTCGTCCTAGATATGTCAACTACGAATGTTGGTGCTGGTTGACAGCCGACTCTGAAGGCATATTGTTAGGTTTCAGGTATTGGTATAATCACTTAGTTGTCAACAGGTATAAATGAGCACATTGGCCAAAAGGAGCGACTTTAATAGACAGTAACTAAAGGTTTAACTGAGGAAATATTGTTATCGTGTAAAAAAGGACACGTATTGTTATACTATGTTTAGTGCATAACTAATGATTCATTCATAGCAGGCTCACTAACCACATATGTACTGTTGCAGATCATCAATAATCACACTAGCCTGAGAACCACCAGAAAGAGAGTCCGGAGGAGCTGGATGTAAGTCTCCTGTGCCCCCGTCCAACGCTGTTGGTAGTCATGTCCCCACTACCACCCTCACAACTGGTAGCTATACCCCTGCCATTGTTGGCAGTTATGTCCCCACTACCACCCTCACAACTGGTAGCTATACCCCAGCCACTCTTGGCAGTTATGTCCCCACTACCACCCTCACAACTGGTAGTTATACCCCAGCCACTGTTGATAGTTATGTACCCACTCCCACCCTCACAACTGGTAGATGTAAGGGTACATACGTTCACTAGTGATGTAGAAGTACACGCACTCACTAGTAATATATGATAGAGGTACACGCTCTCGCTAGTAATGCACAGGTACACGCACTCACTATTGACGTAATTGTATAAGCGCTCACTAGTGATGTGTGGTAAGGGTACGTGTCCTCACCAGTGATGTAGTGGTACACGCACTCCCTAATGCAGTGGTAGTACACACATTTACTTGTGATATAGAGGTACACGCACTCAAAAATCATGAAGAGGTACAAACTCTCACTAAGGGTGTTCTAGTATAGGCACTCACTAATGGTGTAGAGGCACACGTATCCACTATTAACGTAGGGGTACACGCACTCACAAGTGATGTAATCGTACGAGCACTCACTGGTGACTGATATAGCGATACACGAACCCATGGTAATATAGCAGTTGACATACTCACTAGTAATGTAAAGGTGCACGAACTCATTATTGATGTATGTTAAAGGTGCACGCACTCAACAGTGCAATAGAGGCACTGCACTCACTAGTAATTCAACGGTACACACTCCCACTGGTGGTGTAGAAATGCACACACTCACTACTGATGTAGAAGTACATGCTATCACCAGTGATACACTGGTACACACACTCATTAGTGATGTAGAGATACTCGCCATCTGTGGTGATGTAACAGTACACGCTTTAACTAGAGATGTAACGGTACACGCACTTACTAGTAATGTGGAATTACTTATACAGCCAGTATCATTTCGTTCATTTCTAGTTTCATACGTGACCAATAACCTAAATTATTTTTGTACTTTTTTCAAACACACCTTCGCATTACTCAAATGACTTGTCAAATTATAAGAAGAGAAAGGAGTGAGTTGGATATGGTGAGGACGAGCGCGTACAGTACCTGCTGACGGTTAGTAAAATGAGACACATCTGACATGGAAGCACCCCAGGTGCTGGCTGCGTCAGTGGGTAGCGTGGAAGCTTGCTAGGCCAATGGGCAGCAGGAACGCACCCCAGGTACTGGTTGAGTCAGTGTCTAGCAGGGAAGCACTCAAGGTGCTGGTTGGGTTATTGGATGGCAGGGATGCACCCTACGCGGTTGGCTGAGTCAGTGTCCAGCAGGGAAGCACCCCAGGTGCTGGTTGGATCATTGGATAGCAAGGATGCACCCCAGGTGCTGGCTGCGTCAGTGGGTAGCGGGGAAAAGCACCTCAGGCGCAGATTGGGTTAGTGGGTAGAAGGGGAGCAAACGAGGTGCTGTAGCCAGTGTACACATCTTCAGCGCCCAGAACACGACTGACACCGCTAATTGTTGTGGTACCTTGGGCAGACCAGCGGGGAGAAAGAGTAAGACCCGTGGTAGATGAAGAAAGGAGGAGAATTAACTAAAGATGTGGTTGTATACGTGTATACCTGAAGTAAACGTAATGTTCTGAGGCATTTTGTTTGATACACTATGGAGGTAGAAAACATGGATGAAATAGGTGTGATGATGATGATGATGATGGTCTAGTGGTGCGGGATGTGTACTGTTAGTCCAGTGAGTGTGGGATGTATAATGTTAAAGCAGTAGGTGTAGGATGTGTACTGTTAGTATAGTGGGTACGGGAGATTGTTGCATAACGCGAGGTTTTACCGCCCACAGAGACGTGGCCCCGCGTGTGAAGTACCTGAAGAAGAAAATGGAGTTGGAGCCTTACCCTGAGGACGAACATTACAAGCGTCTCAAGTGACACCCACTTCCCCTTACCACCCTCGTGCTGGTGTCATCACACGGACCCCTGGGACCTGACCCTCTCATCGCCCTGACCTGCCCTCGCTCATGGCGTCGGCCGACATGTTATGTATATGCTAGTCATCATCACTAGTCAATCACCTAGATGTGTTCTCTCTCTTCATCACTACAATTAAGGTGACTGCTCATTACAAGATGTGAGTCGTCATTACAGCGGTGTCAACCTGAATGGCCACCTGCCTCACAAAACCCCTGCAGTGCGACCACTTAACCCCCTTCACAGCGACGACTTAACCTCTTCATTTACGATGACTTAAGCCCTTCAGTGCGACGACTTAGACCCTGAGTTACACTGTCATAACCCTCGAATGCGGTAACTGTAGTCATCGCTCTCGAGGATTAAGTCACTATATTCAGAGGTTTAAGTCGGAGTACTCAAGAAGCGACCTTAGTGAAAATGTGTTGATTTTCGTGCCACACTACCAACCATCACCAGTCATGACGTGTGTGGTGATGCTGGTCTAGATTTACGTGAAGATAGAAGACGCTGTTCTGATTCACCCATAATTTGATCTCAAAATATGAGAATGCAGGTTTGAGACCACTTCATGACACGTTGGTGATCACGTTTATAGTACTCACACACACACACACACACAAATTATATATTATGATATTATTTGACTATGTAAAGATAGTTAACCATTGTAAGTATGTTGGTTAAGAGTTTAACGTACCTGAGTGTTTCAGGCTGTGGATAATGGCAGCCTAAGGCTGGGCGAGGCCAGCAGGCAGGCCATAATGGAGTTTGACGTGTGCTGCCAGCAGCAGATGTCCAGGAATCACCCCTCTTGACCAGGAGGGGTCAAGAGGGGTGATCTCGACCACTCTTTGAACGCTCTACGATATACCTTGTTGAGAACGATGGAACGGCTATTGGGAATGATGGCCTGGCTGAAGGTCAGATCAAAAGGCCAGGCCACATCATATCCAAAGGTCGAACGAGCCGTGATTGAGTCGAGGGTCGAATAATTGTTTTCAAGAGATTCGCGATGGGGATATATGACACGTTCTTGTCCTTCTGTTGAGTGTACTTGGCGTACAGATACAGCTTCCCATTAACGCCATCTCCCCTTTCCATCTTATTTGTCCGTTGACAAAAGATAATTTTCTCACTTCTCTTCAGGACTGTTTTAAGTTCCTATGATTTGCTCTCGTGTTCCTCAAACTTCTGAGGACATGCCTTTCCTTCCGGGTTCTCGTCTAGACGTCTCCACTCCACCTACGTTAACTATAACCTCGCATCACCCACATTACATGTTACCCCATCTCCTTCCTAACTTAATATCTCGCCATGGCAATTCACTGAATCTCTACTCCATCATTACTAACATCCCTACCAAATCCACAACTTCACTACGGCCTCACTCATCATAGTTTCAGCCCATCTTATCAATAGGAACCCAATCCATCCTTACTTATCACAACCTCATGCTACTCCCACTGTTACAACTCCATTTCTATTTACCTCACCGGCACTTCACCTTCACTTTCTGTAACCTCACAGCATCCACTAAGATGCATCTTCACTCACCACAACCACGATCCTTCCCCACTCACCATAATCCCACAACCAACCTTTCATCACCACAACCCTACTGTCACAACTCCACATTACAAACTATGATACATCATCCTCATTAACCGAACGCATTCCGTCCCTAATCATTACAATACAGTTATTTCTCGTTCCAAGCCAATCAGTGATTCATCCAATCACAACCAGTTAGCGAACACAGTGTTCACCATACATTTACCCCACCCTGCGTCACCTACGGCTCATGTAGTTCATGGACAGGGTTTAGGTGACTAAGCTTGAACCCATCAGGCTTGGGAAATTTTTGTTGCCAATATTTTCATAGGCGTCTCAGATGCGACTCGACTTGTTCACACTTCATCTACCCACAGAAATCTGTCCAGGCCTGTTGTACACGGACAATGGCATGATGACAACGTTCCTCTCTGGGAAATCTCATACAAAATCACTCTTCTTTTATACGAGAAAGAATCATGTGATAATACTCATTATGTTAACTTTTTCATTTTAACTTTGGATTTTTGTCAGTAAGCATTTTTTTTTCTTCATCGTCTTTGCTTCGTTGAAATCACTGTAATTATACTACCTCAGTATAGTCATCTATGTATTTCATGTGTGATGATACGGACGTAGACTTTTCCCTGTCGAGGAGAGTGTGGAACTGGGGCTTGCGACCAACAGCTGTGACCAGGTCATCAGCGTTTTAGCTGGCGGTCGTCGTGTTCGGTTAATCTCCTGGGCACGACGGTACGACCACTGAATACAACAACGATACGACCCTATAAGTATGATGGCTTGGCCTCTCACACGACCTTTATGAATCAGGCCAAAGGCTCACAGCATAAACATCGCACCGTCGTGTTCAAAGTGGTCGGTGTGTGCCAGTGAGGTTGGCGGACAACATTCACGTTATGGCGTGTCTGCGGACATGATAGTCCAAGAGTAAACACATTTCCATTAAGTAATAAGTATATTCAGTCACTGCTTCGTTCATGTGGCCTCGTATCGAAATCAGTTTGGAAATATTTGCCTTGTGCGTCTTCGTAGCAGTAAAGTCCTTGTGAACTGCAGCTCAAATGCTCAACAACTTTTCCCTTCCTATATTATGCCTGGGGTTTGTTTACAAATCCTTTGGTAAGAGGTTGTTACCACACATACACTAAGCAACATACGCACGCCAGGTAACACCCGTACACTAGATAACACCCATACACCAGGGAACACCCGCATACCAGTACACCAGCTAACACCGTGGCAACGGTGTGTAAGGCTTGTGTTTATCAGCCAGACGCCAAATGGACAGGACAACAACTTGAGCGCGACGTTACGATCGTAGTTTTGAAAGGTTAAGTTCATAATTTCAATCTTCTGTAAAGAATAATTCATGTTATGTATTCCCTGGCGGTAAGGTAAGCAAGTGAGACATCTTAATACTGTAGCGGAGGTGAGCCATTATGACCACCTTGTTTATGTAGGAGGCGCATTTTACGAAAGTGTTAGTTTCACTGAATAGACAGATGAAATGAATATCATATTTCATTTCGCTTTAAATTATTTACAGTACTGAGATGAAAGCTGTTTAAACCACAGACCTTTAGGATTTTAAAGTTATTATCAGTTTCGATTTCACTACGTCCTAATTCACAGAAGACTTGTTCGTGTAACTGTTTATAGTTACTTGAGAAGTAAGTTGGATAAAATGTATCACTTGAGCATCTTGCGTTGTCCCTCACAAACGAACCTCTGTTACAAAAGATCCACTCCGTTCTCTCTTGCCAACATACATATGAAGGTACCCTAGGCAAATTTCCTAACAGTTTTCACATTTGTTGTCTTGTATGGTACTGCCTTGATGCATTCTGAAAAGCTATGTCCATGTATTTCAGTCTTCGGTGTGCTATGAACATGTTTCGAAGACAATGTATCATTTTGCTTTCTGGCTTTGTAAAAAAGAATATGCAAGTGTCTTAATTTCCTGTGCGAGAATTTTGTAATGCATTTCTTAAGTTATGATAAATTGTACATTGAAATATCATGTGTTTAACTTGTACCCACCTGACAGTGTGATGCAACACTCCTGAACTTGGGATGGGACGCGGCAGTTCGAACTGCCCAGCCACTAGTTACCCACCCTCGTTTGCTCGTTTGGTCTCTGATCGGGTGATTGAAGTTAGTATTTTGCCTCGTTACATTAAATAGTCATGTCTCTTTACTTTTTCATGATTGATTGATTGTGTACATTGTACAGATGTGGTTTACCTGGCTAGCTAGTGTTTCTGAGACCCTGGTATGCAAGCCGTATATTTCAGTGATGGTTCCGACTGACTCCCAGTCTGGCAGTTGTATGATCTCTCTCTCTCTCTCTCTCTCTCTCTCTCTCTCTTAGCATCTGTATGGTACTTATGTCAGTTTGGGCTCAGGTGTGGCAGCCAATGGGGGTCTGACAGCTAAGTACGATTATTTGTATTGTTTGTATGCGGTCTACATTTTATGGCGTTTGATTATTTTAGGGTGATGGACTGAGTGACCTAAAGGCGCCCTTTTCGTGGTTCATCTGTTTATTCACTCATTCTTGTATTTCATATTGCTTAACTAGTTTTACATAGACCGAAGCTTTCAGGGTGTTTTGATATATGCAATCATAGTTTTTAGCATCTTATAGACTGTTACCACCCCAAGACTAACGACTTGTAACAAAATGCTAATCCATATCTCACTTTTTGATATGAACAAACTGTATATAGCTATTTATTCACAGATTTAGGTGAAAATAGATGCATGTCTTTCTTCAACAATTTCAGTCTTCATAGTGATATCTATGGCCACCAGAATTACTTCTTATCCTACACAAAACAGCTCCGACATGCCCAGACCTTTTACCAACAACGATAAATCAATCATCATTGCCACGTCCATTTTACCATCACAAGCGAGTCTGTTAGAGAACTGTGTGAAGAAATACTTGGAGAGACTGAGTGTAGAATGGCAAAAGGTTAGAGTTAACGAAGCTAGGGGAGTGGGTGGGGAATGGGAGAGGTATTTAGAGAAGCAGTACTGACATGTACGAGAGAAGTGTGTGGTCTGCGTAAAGGCCGTGTCACATTAGCACTTTTTCCTGTACCTTCTTATTTCTGTCTTTTTTCTAGCGCAATGCGGTTGTTTTAGTCAAAAGAAAAATATTGTTTTCGCTTGAAAACAGTTCCTCATTTCTTTTCTCAAATCAAGATCTACACTCAATGATAGTCATATTTATGCAAAATAAAAATATGAACATTTTGAAACAATTGCACTAAAAAGTCTAAACTTTAAATAATATCATGCTACTGTCAAATTTCTTATTTTGTATTTATCTAAATTTTGATGAGCGTCAGTTGTTCGTATGTTTGTTTACATCGCACACCTTAAAGCCTCGTTCCACTGTCATATTTGAACCAGCAAGGAGTGCTCCAGTGCATCGCCTCTGTGGTCACTCCTCTCAGAGGAATTTTTGTTTCAAAATATACTACACCATCGTTGCCTTTGGGACTACAAAGGTGCATCGTACATGTGTCCTAGCGCATGACTGGCTCGGTGGTTCATCTGGGAAGTGTCACAGGACGCGTTCACAAAACCACAGTTTTTGGAAAGACGACGATAAAAGTACACGGAAAAAGTGCTAGTGTGACACCGCCTTAAGGTGGGCAGGTGAGTGATTGCAGTGAGTGGTGGGATGACGAAATAAAGTTGCCAATAAAAGAGAGGTGTTTGAGCGGTCATGCAGGGAAAGAGTGCGAGTGATTGGATGATGTATAAGAGAAAGAAGCAGGAGATCAAAAGGAAGGTACAGTGACAAATATGAGTTGGGGTAAGCGAGCATCAGCAAACTTCAGGGAGAATAAGATGCTCTGAAGGAGAATGATAGTGTGGGAAAAGCAAGAGAACACACGGGAACATCGATAAAGATACAAATGGGGGAGTGGGAACGGGCGATAATGAAGTGAAGAGGAAATGGAGTGAGTACTTGGAAGGACTATTGAATGTGTTTGATGATAGGGTGGCACAGGAATGTTGTTTGAGTCAGGGTGGTATGCGAAGTGAGAGAGTCATGGAGAGTGGTTTGGTGAAAAGAGAAGGTGGTGAGGGCCTTGCATAAGATGAATTGTGGGAAGGAGGTTGGAGTGATGGTATTGCAGTTAACTTGATTAAGAAAGGGGGTTGACTGTGTTATTGATTGGTTAGTTGGATTTCCAATTTATGGTGAGGTGCCTGAGGATTGGCTGAATGCATGTGTAGTGCCATTGTATGAAGGCAAGGGGTTACAAAGGGGAATGCTCGAATTACAGAGGTATGAGTTCCCACAGCATATCTGATAAGTTAGATGAAGAGGTGGTCGAGAGGGCATAGAAATGTACAGAGCATCGGGCGGATGAGGAACAATGTGGTTTCAGGAGTGGTAAAGGATGTGTAGATCAGGTGTTTGCTTTGAATAATCAGTGTGAAAAATATTTTGAGAAATAGAAGGATTTCTTTACAATTTATGGATCTAGAACAAGAATAAAATTGTGCTCGCTAGAGATGCTTTGTAGTAGAGTTTACGAATATATGGCGTGGGAGGAAAGCTATTAGAAGCAGTAAGAAGTTTTTATCAAAAGAGTAAGACGTTAGTGCTAGTAGGGAGAGAAGAGGGTGAATGGTTGCACCTGAATGTGGATGTGCAGCAGGGATGTTTGATGTCACCACAGCTATTTAACTTGTTTGTGGATGAGGTGTTGAGGTAGGTAAATACAAGAGTCGTGGATAGAGGGGCAGGTATGGAATCTGTTTGGGGTGAGGGAGGCTTGGGTGGTGAGTCAGATGTTATTTGCTGCTGACAGATTCGAGTCAGAAACTTGGTGTTTGAGAGAGTGAGAGAAATGTGAAAGTTGAAAGTAAATGTAAACGAAAGCAAGGTTGTTAGGTTTAACAATGTAAAGAGACAAGTTAGTTGGAGTGTGAGTTTGAATAGAGAAAACTTGGAGGAAGTGAAGTGTTTCAGATACCCGGGAGTGGACATGGCAGCGAATAGAACCATGGAAGCTGAAATGAGTCAAAGGGTGGTTGATGGGGGAGAGAAGGTTCTGGGTACATTGAAGGATGTGGAAAGAGAGGTAACTCACCAACTGGGAGAGCGAAAATGGGTATGTTTGAAGGTAAAATGGTCCCGACTATATTGTATGGATATGAGGCATGGGCTTATACGTAGATGAGAATGTGCAGAAGAGGATGAATGTGAAATATCTAAGGAGGGTAGACTGAGTAAGCAATGATAGGGTGAGAGGGAGGTGGGTTAATAGGAGGAGTATGGTTGTGGGAGCTGAAGAGGGTGTGCTGAAATGGTTTGGATATAAGGCGAGGATCAGTGAGAAGAGGTTGACAAAGAGGATATGAGTGTCTAAATTGGAGGGGAAAAGAAGGAGGAAACCAAATGGAGGGATGGAATGAATACGATTTTAAGTGCTCGGTGCCTGAAAATACAGGAAGGTGAAAGGCGGGATAGTGTGAACTGGAGGGAAGTGGTATATAGGGGGCGACTTATCACTGGACTGAACCAGGGCGTATGAAGCAACCTAGGGAAAGGGTCTGTGGGGTCTAGTTGCGGATTACGGGCTCTGGTTTTGGTGCATTACACATGACATCAGGAGATTGGATGTGAACAAATGATGCCTTTTCTTCATAACTTCCTAGCACTACTTCGCTGACGGTAAACGGCGAACAACAATGAAAGAAAGTATATGAAGAAAAAATAACAAACATAAGTAGCGCTTTAGTAACAAAGGAAACGAAGGTCTCATCACCACAGGTATTGTGACCGTCAGCCCTCATTATCCACCACGCCAGTAAACTAGTTCAACGGGAAGACAGTTTTAAACGACACAAGACATCTAACGTCACCAGACCTGTGTGGGTGAATCTCTTAAGTCCTCATTGCCACATTCCTTAGCTTAACTAGTGCCTCCACGCGTTCAGTCAGCGCAAACAACATTTAGAAATGAGACAGTTTTAAAACAGAATCTTGGAAGAAAAAGGTAAAAGAAGATACTGATTGCTTCGAGCAGGTCAAAGAAACGAAAGGGTTGCAACAGATATGCGACGAGGCTGAAAAACCCGTGAGCCAAAGTGTAGCGAACGTGATCAATTAAACCTTGGACTAGAAGCTCTGTATCTCTTCCAAGGAAAGGGATAGGAAAAGAGGAAATTAAAGTACGGCAGATTTCCCATCACGGTTCATCATTTTTAAAGAAGGGCAAGAGTAAAGGGATACAAGATAGGGAGGTAGTGGGGGGATGGGGGGGGTAAGAGATTATGCAGTAGCTGGAGTAGGCAGGAGGAGCGCCTAGGCTCAAGGCACAGTTGAGATCATTAAGGTATGGCGTCAAAACATCAGGAAACGTGAACAAAGTGGAAAAAAAAAGATGAAATTACCGAAGGATGGAACACTACACGATATAACCAGGGATGACATGAATGAAAAGGGAGAAAACGACAAACATGACACGAATGATGATTCAATAACGGTCGTCGAGGACGACAGTAGAGGCCCTGGGTCCTAAGGACTACAACTGAAGGTAAAATTAAAGAGAATGATGAGAGTGAACGTGAAAAAGTTTGCCAGGGTCGAGCGCATAGGTTCGAATCCTGGTTACGGCAGTCGGTCCACAGTCACCACAACCCGAGGGGTTGGTCGATAAAATGGGTATCTGGCTCAGGTTAGAGTATATATATATATATATATATATATATATATAATATTTTTTCATATAAATTCGCCCTTTCCCGCGTTAGCAAGGTAGCGTTAAGAACAGAGGGTTGAGCCTTAGAGGGAAAATCCTCAACTGACCCCTTCTCTGTTCCTTTTTTTGGAAAATGACAAACTGGAGGGGAGGATTTCCAGCCCCCCGCTCCCTCCCCTTTTAGTCGCATTTTACGACACGCAGTAATTATCCGCGTAATTGATGGTGCTATGGGCTATCAAAGATCCGTCTGCTAATTATGTTGTCCTCGTTCATCTCCATTTACCCCATATTTGCCTGTCATCCGTCTTCACCGTCGGCTTTGTTCTAATATGTTGACTTGTCTGAGGCGTTCCGTAGTTGGAGAGGCCCAAGTTGAACCGCGCTCCACCTGCTGAACGCCAGACCTCTCTCAAGTTGAACGTGAGAGGCCTCAAAAGGTCCTATACTAGCTGACCCGAATGGTAATCATCCTTTAGTTGAACTTGGTATAATTATTGTGATATTTATAAAACTTAACTTGAAAAGACCCACGGTCGCAATAGCTCTCGAACTTGGGCTCGACGGACAGACTAATGACCAAGATTATGTAGAGGGGATGTTCTGGAGAGATTATCAAGGCCGTTGATCGAATACATATCAAGGCTTAACGAATCTCATTTCCTGAGAGTGATTAATCACTTGTTTTAAAAGGGTTCTGAACAGCTATGTGTTCGTATCATATTGCTTACAAACTCGACAGCTTTGACGTCTTCAAATTAGTTATATCTGCACTTAGATGACCATCTTAACTTTAGGATTCATACTGACTGAAGAATAACTTAGTCTTACACTGTCATCTTTCATCTTTTCATGTAAATCAAAAGACGTAAAACATCTTTCTTCCTTCCCTGTCCCCCACAGAGAAGGGCTGTTGATAATAACTTCTGGCGAGGCCTGCCAACAAGCACCTACCGAAAGGGCATTCAACAGATACACGAAAAAAAAAGTATAGGAACTGAGCAGTTGGATCACAGTGAACAGCAAGCCTTTAGACTTCTACCCTAATCACCAAGCTTAATCACCTTAACCACCGACTCAGACTACCCACGTATTCTAGTTACATTACCAGCGGAAATACATGCTTAATCATCTAACCAGTGGCATGCCAACTCCGGCTTAATGATGATATATATATCATGTACCCCCACGAGTCATAAATCAGTGGAGATACGCAGAGAGGCGGAGACCATCGTGTCCCACGAGAGGACTTACGAGCTCAAAGTTTGGAACTGGGGCTCTTGATGTCATACAGGTCGAGTGGGATTACTTATGGATACAGACCATGCCAGTGTGTGTGTGTGTGTGTGTGTGTGAGGTCTCTTAGGAAGCATCCTCACGTACCTCTGGGCTGTCGCTAACTATCGACTAAAGAGAGGCTAGTTGTGTTACTAACACATCGACAACGGTTGGTTTCGTCATGTAAACGTCATTATGAATTCCATTTTTGCCTAATATAAGTGTTATATCATTACTCCCTTTTTACCTCCTGTGCAAGAGATTGCGTTATTACTCTCATTCAAAAATCTACGATAAGGAAATATTATATAGTGATGTATATTAAAAAGATTATTTCTTTCCACAGAAGTTCAGTTTAAGTCATATCTATCTGTTCATTCCTTTTCCTCACACTGGGATTTCATCGTGGGTAAAGATTATACGAGTGAATTTATTTCAGATCAGTTTAGACAGTGAGAGGTGTAATGGCGATACTTAAAGGGAAGGAATGCGAATGAGTGGAAGTCAAACGAGAGAAAGCTGCTGGAGGTCAATAGGAAGGTGATGGGGCGAGACAGGGAAGATGAGAGATGGGATGAGAGACCATCGGCAAACTTCAGGGAAAATTTATAAATATCTTGCAAGTTGAGTAGTGTGAGAAGAACAAGAGAACACGGAAGAACACCACTGAGGGGGAGTGGATGGGGAAGTGGCTTTAAGCAAAGAACAAGTAAAGATATGGTGGAGTGAATATTCTGAGGGCCTACTGGTTTGTGTTGGATGATAAGGTGACAGAAGTAGGGTGTCTGAGACGTGGAGGTATGCGGAAAGAGAGAGAGAGAGTCCTAGCACTCGGCTGGCAACAAGAAGGAAGGTGGTGAGGAGGAGGCCCTTGCGTAGTGAGTGGTACAGCAGCAGGAGTGGATGGTGACTGAAATTGATTTTCTCTAGAAAGAGAGTGAAAGACGTATTGATTGTTAGTCTGGATTATCAGCGTATATGAGGCTCAAGGTGAGGTGTGCCTGATGACTCAAGGAATGCTTGTATGGTGCTGTTATATACAGGTGATGGTGACAGAAGTCAATGCACGAATTAGAGTAGTAGAAGTCTCTTTGAGTATACCTGGTGAGTTGTATGGGAAAGTGGTGATTGAGAGAGTGGTGACACGCTCTTAGCATTACACTGGAGAGGAATGATATGTCTCTCGTACTGGTAACGAATGTATAGACCAGGTGTTTGCTCAGAGAATGAGAGGACTTTATACTTAGTACTACAATGAATTTGCATGCATCATCAATCTACAATGGAATAATTCATGGAAGAGCAAACCATTTTGCTAAGTCCCTGGTGCAGTCTAGGACAGGACTCTAGATTAGTAACAGCATGCCAACTATCACTTTCATCACACTAACAACCAAATAGATGAAAAGCAAGTAATTCTAACATCCTTTAAATTAACAACCTATTTCCTTAACTATCAAAACTCCCGTGGTGTAGTGGTTAGCGTTCCTGACCGTGACGCATTCACGGGCCGCCCAGGGTCGAGCGCATAGGTTCG